>BMAO01032601.1:0-20781 GCA_019973975.1 Trichonephila clavata | reverse complement strand
AAATAACTGAACATGTTATAACAATGGAATGATTATAATGTAAAAAAAGCTTGTCACAAAATACTCGAGGTTAAAAGTGTAGTATAGATGTCAATTCCCTTGGCGATGTCAATTTCTTTTGGCGCCCAAAATTGATCGCCAACCTACTTCCGTAACTTATATGTGTCCGGAACAAAGACTGAATTCATTATCATTACCATGATTCTATATAAAAAACGGCCAATTCCAAACAAAGTTGCCAAATCCAAAGCCCCCCCCCCCCATGCTACACTTGAGCCAGTACTCGATTTTCCCTATTAGTTTGATATCGTGGGCATCGTGCCAAGTTGTTTATTGTTCACCCAAGATGTGCGATAACGTTACAATATGGTTACCTTGATATTTTTATTGTCTGGCGATGGGTGGTTGCCGTGGAAATAACGTATATTAGAAATAATTTTTATTGGTTCTGTTCCCACAGTAATCCTATTAATTTCAGACGATTTTATTTCGATTTCTTTTACAATTTAACCATTTTCATTGCAATCCCAAATCAAAATATATTTTAGTCTTCTGTTTTATTTAATGCTATTTTCGAATATGGATATTTCTACCATTGAACTAGAATATTTCTTTTAAAAAGAATGAGTGTTATATTTTTAATTATTTCTATCAATCGTTTATTTTCAATTTATTTTACTTTTAAAATTTTTTTTTTTCGTTTCTTGTTCGATGAAATTCGTCGAAGAAATTTGCAGTTTTTGGAGCATAGCAAGCTTTCAGTACTTTTTAGTTGCTATTCATTGTTAATTTTAATATATATTATGTAATTATTTATTAATAATATAAAAATACAATAATTAGAATAGGCAACAATCATATAATATACGTTATTTGTAATAATTATTTTATAAATATTATGTTATTTATTTATTATTATATTTATTTATTATTATGTTGTTTTTTATAATTATGTTAAATGAGTATTCTTATATCTGTACGATTCTTATTATATTACAATAGGATGATTATTCTTTTTTATAAAATCTATTAAATTATATTATGTGATTATTATTATATGAAATAATAAAAAATACCATATGAATATCTAATAATTATTACTATTTAGTATTATATGAATATTATATATAATAATTTCTATAAGATATTATATTACAAGATTATTGTATACTGCATAATATTACTATTAATAAATATGATTTTTTTTGTGTGTAATATTGATATTAATTATTTATTGATCTTGGTTAGTCTCAATGTATTTCAAAACAGTTCTTTAAAATTATTTTCCTGACGAGTTTTACCACTAGGCCGCCATCTTGGATTTCATTGCAACAAAATACACTGATTGGCGTGATTATATATCGCGCCAAGCAGCGTTTGATGCCTTGCCCCTTGATATCAAACTAGTTCCCATTTTTATAAAAACGCATCAATTTTGACTCATTTAAAAAAAATCGTAAAAAATACGAATCTTATTTTGTAAAAAACAACTATACTATATCATGGCAAAATAAATGATCTTTCCAATTCTGTAATTATTTTTTGTCTGAGTTTTATTAAAAATATTAGATTGCTTGGTAACTTCAAAAAAAAAATCCCCTCTTCATTTTTCATTTTGCGTCATCGAGCACAGCCAAATAAACAGCCTGCAGGGCATACAATCATACATTTTAAGGTTTTTAATTAATATCTTTAAACTAATTGCAATATCAGAATATAAATGGTCTAAACATGCATTGTCATCCATACTAAACATGTATACAAAATTTCAGCTCAATCGATTGAAGTGCCTAGATATCAGCTTCAAAATTGAGTTGCAAGATTCCACCTGAACAAATTACATACATACATTGCAAATTAAATAAAAGCTTGTAAAAAATAGGTGGTCAGTTGGCGGAAGGCAATTTTTTGGCAACAAGAAACTTGCCAAACTACTGATAATTGTTTCAAACTGTTACAAAGTGACATTTTTTTTAAAAAAAACACACAATATCAAGGAGAAATACAGACATTACTTTAAATTATAATTTAATTTATGTATAAAATGCAGAATATGAAATAGGACTACAAACAACTTCCTTGCAGCTGATTTAGACTTTTACAATTTAAGCAAAATAATGCAAGGATAGGTGACATCTGAAGCATGAATATTATTGAGTAAACTATATGAATATAAAGTTATAAACTCTTTAATAAGAAATACCCAACATCTCCCTTGAAACATTTTAAAGGGAGAGGTTCTCCTGTGTTTGATGCATGTAAGTCATTATTATTTTTTTTCTATTGAAAGAAAAGCCACACATTTTTTAACCGCATTTATTTGTATGTGAAGTTAATTATTTATATTTTGACATAATTTATTGTGAGAAAACCAAGAGAGTTGCTTTGAAAAAAAAGTTACTGGACAAAATTCTGTCTAAGAAGCTAATTAAGTGTGATAATTAATCTGTCATTATGATCTAATCCCTGGAGTTATCAACATAAAATCAGTTTTAGCCAAGAGTGTGCTGAAAATTCTAAATTATCATTTGTACTTATTTTTTTAAATTTTTCTTACGAGTGCCTTTCATATTTGTACATTTTGTGCCACTCATTGTATTTAAGCAATGCTGTTTTCATCTTATCATCTGTTTCATAATTATCCATAGGTTCCAGATCCATATCAATGGTTGGAGGATCCAGATTCAGAAGAAACCAAGAAATTTGTTGGTTTACAAAATGATTTGTCTATTCCTTACTTGGCAAGTTGTGAAGTCAGGGAAAAAATAAATAAGAGGCAAGTTCATTTTTTAAAAATTGTATAAATATGCTGCTATAGAGAATATATTATTTAATATATTGAATCTCTTTATTTTCAAGGTTATTATATTCCTCTAATTCTTAATTTTGAGTCCAGAAAATTCAATAAGATTTTTTTAAATAAAGTTAAAACTGATAAACTGCTATAATTTTCATGGGAAGATTTGTATTTATGTTTAGATGCGGTAAAATCCTAGGAGAGCCCACAACCCTTGGCGACAAACCGAAAAAAGAGCCAAGCTGGAATAAGATGGCGCTAAGCAAATCTGACAATGGCTGCAATTGAATATAGTGGGACAGGGCGGATGTGTAATCAAAATATATGTAACAATAGAGAAATTAATCAAACATATTTAAGATTTTAAAAAATATAAAAACAGCACTTATTTTCTTATTGCTGATCTTTCCGAGTGGAGTGTACAGTGTGATAGCAGATTTAAAAAAGTCTTAAAGGTTTCATTGCTAAGCGAATGATCATGGGAGCGCCACCATGTATATTTCTGTGAGGTAATGGTCCAACATAATCATTCATACATCTTTCAAACCACATTTTAGTTACATGCATAATATCATACGTACTTAACTTACTATTAGAAAACCACAAATTCTTTCTTATACATCTGCAAACATGCAAATTTTTACCTTTTTTTCGACATTTCCATTCAAAACAACACTCTTTTGTTTGTAAAATCCCATTTACTCATTACATTTGGGACATTCATAACTTGAAGCAATCAATCCTTCCTTCATACACCATTCAATCAATTCTTTCTTATCTTTCGCATTCAACAAAGTAAAAAATTATAAGGTATATTCACTCACACACACTCAGTCATACTTCCAACTTGGCACCCAACAACAAAATGACGAAATTCGAAATGCTCGCCTACAAAATAGTTAGGTTTAACATATCTAGTGTATCAAAGTCGGGTTACCAAGATGGCGCAATTATCGCCAACTAAAATAATTCACGCCGAGGGTGGGGGCTCTCCTAGGATTGATCTTTGCAAATTTTTACTCACTCGATGTCAAATTAATAAAAATAGTTTGGAAGAGATAAATGTTTAGTGTCTTCTGTTTATATACAACTTATTGTATCATGTTCCAATGTTGCATTTAAAATAATGAACATGTAACTGATAACCAGGATTTTAGCTGAAAAAAAGTAATGAAAACTTTCCCTCTTGTATCCTTGCTGATTCAAATTGATTGTAAAATGAAATTATTAGATAATTTCTGTTGTGTGTAATGATTTGTGCTTTTTACTTTTATAAGATATCTATAATAATTAAACATTAATAACAATCATGTTTTAGAACAGTTTTCCCAAACTTTTTGTCTCATAGACCATTTGCCATGTTTTTTGGTTTTGGGTAGATCCTCTGCTTAACTTATATTAATTTTTGTAAATTCATCAACTTCAAATGTGTTTTTGACAGCTAGTATAGTGCTAGTTACTTTAAAAGATTAAATTTCTTACTGTAGCAAAGTGTAGTGTGAAAAACTGAAAAGAACACTTGTTAACTTTGAACATTTAATTATTAAACTAAAATTAAAATTTAGCATCTGTTACATAAAGTACCTGAACAAAAAAATAAAGCTTTTAATGCAAATGTATATGATGCTTTACTAACAAATTTTCAACATTTGATATCAATTTAGTTAGGTTTAATCTTATATCTTCCCATACAACTGTGCTAACACTCCTTATCACTAGATACGAGAATGAATAAGCAATGAAAAACTTTATTGCAATGTTCCATAATAAAGGATAAGTAACAGGTATGTCTTTTGGAAAAATATAGAATTTTAATTAGTATAGAATTTTTTGCAAATTAATCAACTTAAATGTCTTTTTGAAAGCTGGTACTACTACTACTATTTTAAAAACATTAAATTTCTAACAGTAATAAAGTATAGTGTTTAAAATTTAAAAAGCACATGTTAATTAATTAAATTAAAAGTTAACCTGTTAAATAAAATAACTAAACAACAAACAAATGACTTTAATGGGAGGGATGAATCTATAGCATCACAATATAAAATTTTCAACATTTTTGTATCAGTCTTGTATGGTTTAACCTTAAATCTCCTCTGTTAGTAGTGTCCAGTTTCTTTTTTTTTTTTTTTTTCCTTTTTTCTTTTTTCCTCTTTGTTTTCGAGATTGGCATTGAAACTCCTTCGTACTAGGAAAAGCTATAAAAAAAACTTCCTTACAATATTCCATAAGTCGGGACGAATAACAGGTTTGACTTTTTAAAGCCAAATTTGCTGACATCCGTTTCTAAACTTTTAAGATCTTCGTTAGTGCCTATTACGATCAGTTCCTATTGTAATGTGATGGGTGGCTTGGAGGCTGGAAGGCTTAGATGCTGATCGGGTTTTAAGATGGTCCCTAAGACACATGCAATTTGTGTGTATTCCCCTTGTTTCTTGTTGACAGGATGTTGTCGCATTCCTTAGTTGAGGGGGTCACAACGGCTGGTCAGCAAAGTTGAATGAACTCATAATTTGGAAGAGTCGTCGCGAAATTTGTGACTCTGCGCTTGGTTCCTGACCAATGGTTAGGCAGGACCAAAGTGCGTGCGGATGAAAAAGGGGGTAATTTGCCTCCACTTAAAAGGAGGAACCGGGACATTTCTCGGCAGATATTACGCAGATTTTACACAGATTTACAGAGATTTAGAGAGAGATTTTACAGATTAGCAGAAGACCGATTACCATGATTTCAGATTAAGAGAGTTGAATTTAGGCCGTCCAAGTACCACCCAGCTCCATGCCTCCGTTTCAGATAAGTGGAATGTTGCTGTATTCTTATTCTAAAAATTGAATAGTGTAATTATTTTAACTTAGTAATGTTTTAAACATAATAAACGAATTTAATTTCATTGTTTTATTAATTGAGTTTTAAAGTACTAACCACTAATATGATGCAGACATAAGTGAAATTAATCGAACCTGCGTAAGACATAATATGTTAAATTAATGAAGTAATTGTAGCGCTGCATCATCTGGTGCCAAGTGACCAGGATTCGAGGAAATTTTTTTTTCACCTCTTTCGTTCACGCGTGAATTTTTTAGATGAATTTGGGCAATCGCTAATGTGTTGTGTTCGAATGTATAATAAATTTAAGATTGTTGTAATGTTGAATACATTGGCGTTAACTTTAAAGCAAATTATTTTTTCCTCGCAAGTTTAATTTTTAATTTCCTCGGTAGATTAAAGGTTGCAAAGTTCTTTTTTTTTTCGATCCCATATTGTTCTAATGTATTTAGGCACTGGTATATTGGATGGAGATGGATCCTTCTCTTTGTAAGAATGTTAACATAATTTTTTTTTAACTTCATTCTGCCGATAATTTTATCTTAATTGCAACTCACCGGTTTTAGATAAAATTCGCATAATGCCTCGTTCTCGTCAGGCCGATCCTGTTCAATTGCATACTACTTCCGATCGGTTTAATTTAATTGAGTTGATCCCACAATTTGCGGGCAGTGAGGGTTCGAGTGTTAGAAAATTTTTAAATAAAATTAATGAAGTTGCGAAGTTAGGCAATTGGGCAGATAAAGAGAAAACTGCAATTTTGAAACTCAAACTTTCAGGTGTAGCGGAAGAATTTTAACTTATTACTTAGACTAAACTTATTACAGTGTTTCAAAATAAATAAATTAAATTCATACATAAAATTTTAATGTTTACTTTGTTCATATTATTGTCGACATTTTGTTATCGGAGAAAGGTCCATGCTTATCTTAAAATACTTCAAAGATTGTTGTCGGGTAGATTGTAGGAATTCATTTTGTATCAATGAGAATTAATTGTATTTTATTATGTTGGTACTTGTATAAATATCAATATTATATACATTGATGTTTTTTTTTAAATTTGTTTTTGTCACTCATATGCTTTTGCATGTATGTTATTTCAAAATATATACTGTGGACACAAGGTACATGTCTACAATAAGTCAGGAAATATAGAGAAAGGTCTCTTGTATAACTCATAAATCAGTGAATTACTATTTTAGCTATGTGTGTAGTCCCACACATGCTCCATGTGTTTTTTTAGTATGCTCATTCTACGTATTTTGTTATTGTGTTTCATTTATACATTATCTCTTGTGAATTTCATTGTTGCTTAGAAGTATTAAATTTTGAGCTATTAAACGTTGGTTTTATCATGTTATTATAATCAAATATATGTTTTTCTTGTTTCTTGCAACCTACTTATTGAATACTTATTGTGGATGTATTATCATTTATGTTTATTTCTGAACTTTTATTGTTTTCGCCAGTACCTTATGATAGTGTAGAAGAAAGTAGCTATTTTGCCATTATTATTCTTAATTACAATTGTGTTTTATGAATTTTAATAATATTCGAGATGGTTGTTTGTTTTATTCTGTGTTGGCCATCGCACTAGTAAAATTTTATTCACACTAAAGGAATTTCTATGATATGTTTAAAGTATAGTTACTAGTATTGTGTTCTTGTACTCTCGTTTTAGAATGTTTTTGAGTAGTTGAGTTTCAATTGTCCATAAATTGGGTATTCAGTTTTTTTTTTCTTTCGGTTTTGTCGATTTATGAATTTTTCTCTCTCCCTCCATGATGTACCACTCGGTATAAGTGTTGATTGATTAAGTGAAGTTAGTTTTGATTTCGTGTTTTTGGTTCATAATAATTTTTTTTATGAAAATTCTTGGTCATATTATTTAGTATTGAGGTAGATAAGTCTTGTGTTCATTCTGTACTTATGAAATTGTTTTGAATACTTAGTGGGTTAGAGCATGAATTTTTTTTTTATAAGTTGAATTTCATTATGTGAAGAGTGTTGATTGCAATTGAGTTAAGATTGTTCGTGATATATTTGAATACTGATGCGAATTATTTCCGGAAGTTATGTTTATCGAATTGTTAAAGAGGTACAGGAAATTGTTGTCATTATAGTTGTATTAGAATCTAGCGGGTTATGTGAATTAATTACGGAAGTTATGTTTAACGAAGTGTTGGAAGAAGAGATAAGAGAATTGTTTTATGAGTTTGTGAATTAATATGATTATTCAGGTATTAGTTAAGTGATTTAGTAGAAATGATTGAGAATTAGAGTTTCAGTTGTCGAGTTAGTTCTGTTTTTGAGAGATAGTTATCTGTTTGTAGCGTTAGTTAATTGTTAGCGGATCGTATTGGTTATAAGGTTTTTTGGCTATGTTGTTTGAGAGTCAGTATTCGAGTTGCCGATAGTCGATTTTGGTGAATTAGTTATAGTAATGGGAATTAATATTTTTATTGTTGAACAAAATTTTTTTTGTGTCTGGTGTTGATGACATGCGAATCGCTCTGTTCAGTGCACAATTATAGCACTCAAAGGTTAGAGTGAAGTGTTTCGTTTTTTTTTTTCTCGCCTTCTATTTTTTTATATATAGACTTAAAATCCATTTTTATTAATGGCCACAATTTTAATAATCTCGTCTACTTTTAGTAATAAATTTTTTTGTTTCTTAACCTTGGGTTTGCATCCTGATCACATGCATATTCATCGTTTTGTAATAAGGAAAATGCACGCCTAAGTTATACTATTCGTACGCAATTCTCATGGTGAATTTGTCATTCCTTTATGCTATTGGTTTTGTTGTACGTTGTATTTCAAATGCATGCTTAATTTAATTAGTACTCAAGGCTCAGGGTGAATTTATAATTCCTTATGCTCATTGACTTTGGTGTACGTTGCAATTTCTTATGTAATCATGCCATATTGTTATCATGTCGAATTTCGATGTTAGGTGATGCAATGTTGTGATGATTTTCTGTTTTTTGCATTATACTCATAAATAATAATAATTTTCTTCATCATGTCGTTCTGCGATGATCAGTGAGAAGGAGGAGTTGGCATAATTATACAAAATATCTGTTTAACTTTCATGCCAGACATCGGAAATGTTGTTTTTACCCATTTTACTATGCATATATGTCGCGCCAAAATCTGTGTCACAATCAATTTTTTAAGTATTTACTTCTTGTATCTTTATATATATATCACTTGTTTTATTTATATTACATATTAATCACTGCTGTGTTATGTACACAATTATACTGTTACAATGTTTCGTGAGTGCAATTCTTTTGTGTAAATTATGCGGTAGCCCAGATCTCATCTCAAAATTCGAATTTTATGAATTTTTTTTTTCTTTACAAGACGTTCTATTGTACTACATTTGTTTGGCAGAAACGGAGGCAGGGGATGGTCGGTGTGGTATTCAAACGAAAGTCCCGGCCCGTCAAGAAGTTAGTGGGGAGGGAGAAAGTGAAATGGAAAATAATGAGTTCACGTGTTGTGTGTGTAGAACATTTCCGTACTTATTATAATCTCTTTTGGGAGTATTTTTTTCATTAAGGTCGAGCTGGAATGCAACTCACGGACAACAGGAAAGGAAAATTTTCCCCTTCGCCATGGCGTCAGGATGACAGGCCAGCCACATTCATCAGGTTCGGGAGCTGTCAAGATTGACGACCTCCAACACAAGGGAGCAGAGGAGACAAACGTTTAAAGGTTTCTACAATGCCGCGAAGTCAATAAGAGAATTCAACAATAGGCTACCCATTAGGGCGGCTACATTCTTCCAGGGTGGTGTTTTTCACCCCTCTTCAATTCGTCAAACGACAGGACATAATTGTCGTTATTTCTTCACCTTCACAACAGACTTCCTACTGCACTTGGCACTAAAAGGCTCAATCGTCGGGATCAAGGATTCCCCCTCCAGTTTTTTTTTCCCTCTCCTGCAGTTGTTTTTCCAAGATTTCATCGTGTCAAGAAGATCCATTTCCGGCTCGCTGTTGGACTATTACTATTGTCATTTAATCACTCCCATTTCAGTTTTGTATGTCTACTGCAAAATATGTGTTATTTTTTTTTCTCTCTTTCCAGGTGTTTGTGAGTCTGAAAGGGGGGAGGAGTGATGGGTGGCTTGGAGGCTGGAAGGCTTAGATGCTGATCGGGTTTTAAGATGGTCCCTAAGACACATGCAATTTGTGTGTATTCCCCTTGTTTCTTGTTGACAGGATGTTGTCGCATTCCTTAGTTGAGGGGGTCACAACGGCTGGTCAGCAAAGTTGAATGAACTCATAATTTGGAAGAGTCGTCGCGAAATTTGTGACTCTGCGCTTGGTTCCTGACCAATGGTTAGGCAGGACCAAAGTGCGTGCGGATGAAAAAGGGGGTAATTTGCCTCCACTTAAAAGGAGGAACCGGGACATTTCTCGGCAGATATTACGCAGATTTTACAGAGATTTAGAGAGAGATTTTACAGATTAGCAGAAGACCGATTACCATGATTTCAGATTAAGAGAGTTGAATTTAGGCCGTCCAAGTACCACCCAGCTCCATGCCTCCGTTTCAGATAAGTGGAATGTTGCTGTATTCTTATTCTAAAAATTGAATAGTGTAATTATTTTAACTTAGTAATGTTTTAAACATAATAAACGAATTTAATTTCATTGTTTTATTAATTGAGTTTTAAAGTACTAACCACTAATATGATGCAGACATAAGTGAAATTAATCGAACCTGCGTAAGACATAATATGTTAAATTAATGAAGTAATTGTAGCGCTGCATCAAATGTGACATTTTTTTTTCAATATGACCTTATGAATTCATTGCCTACTGTGGTATTGCCATAGTCAAAGCATTCTCAAGCCTGGTTTCAAAATTTGAATAAAAGGTATTTAAATGTTGATGTAGGTTCAAACGTTCTGACAGATTTAGAAAATTCAGGTCCTCCAGTATTATACTTCTTTAGCTTAACTCAGGAAAGAAAAGCTGAAATGGTTCTTGTTTTAATAAAATTTATGGTGTCACCCTTTAAATGCAAATTAACCTCATTAAATTTGGTTAATAATTCAGTCAAATAGGGAAAATTTAATTTCCACTTGATTAAATTTTCTTTTAAAATTAAAGTTTCGATCTAGTTTAATGAGAGCTACTATCAATAGACCCCCACTTAAACCTCATGAACCCCCAAATTAATTTTTGGCTGACGTAGACTCCTTGAAGGTCATCAAAGACCCCTGAGGGTCTATATAGACTACCTTGGGAATCACTGATATAGACTTTGAGAAAATATATTTGTTATTTAATAACATTGTTCCTTCTGTAAACACAAATCTTTATAATAGTGAATTCTTCTCTAAAAATTTTTTATTTCTTTCAGAATTACTGATTTATGGAATTATCCTAAATTTGGATGCCCTTTCAAAGAAGGAAAGTATTATTATTACTTCATGAATACTGGATTATTGAACCAGAGGTGAAGAGTTTTTTTTTTTTATTTAAACTCTTATATTTAATTTGTAGAATTCGTTGTTTTTGTTTTCAATGTGAATAGATATTAAGATTTTGGTTTTTCTTAACATTAGTGAATTTGTCTAATTGTTTACTATTTTAAAAAGTGAATTAAATAAATCAAGTAACATTCTTCTAAATAATGGTAGCTAAGCGCTCATGGGAACTGACAATGTTTCAATTAAGCATTATGATCAAGCTCTGATTTCACTATAAATCTATCATGTTGATGGACTTAATTTGTCTCACGTGTCTTCAAGTGATAAGCATGAATATGAAAAGCTGGGTGCTTGTTTATTACAAGGTTTTATTACCAATGGGCATGGTGTTGCTTCTGGTGCAATATTAATACATCAATTATTCTCATTCATTGACAACAGTAAAATTCCAAAATTTAATATAGAAATCAATATAAATGTTTTAACAGAAAAGCATAGCTTATTGCTGTATTTCAAAATCTTTTTTCTTCAATAAAGATTGTTAGCTGTCCTTTAAACTTTTCTGTTTTGAAAATATTGAATGTTGCCTATAATTTACATCTAGTTAACTGGTTGTATGTGCTTGAATTTAAGAGAGTTTTCAAAGTGTATTCGTTGTGTCTTCATTTCTGTTTATATTTATGCTACTGTGCAGCTTATACTCTATAATTGTACAGATTGGGGTGGCCAACATGTCGATCACAATCGACTGGAAGCCTGTTTCGGTTAATCATGAAGCTAATTTTTAGATCATATACTGAACAGAATGCACTTTTTTACAACTTATGTGACAATTCAATCATGATATATTTAAGTAGGGAAAAGGTCATCTACTGTACAAAAAAAGTTAGTCACACCAGTATAGATCATGTTGCTTTTTTAAAAGAATTTTTATAAAAGCTAACAAAATATAATTCTTTTTGGTTGTTGGGGAGGGGATATTCAATCAATACCTTAATGAAAAGTAATTTTATAAGGAAATATGGTACTTGTGCCTAATCCCGAAATTTATTGCCCTAGATGTTAATACAACATATTTGATACCATCGTGACAGCAATTCCGAAACACCTGGGATGAACAAAAATTTGTTCAAATTCTCAAAAGATTGGCCAAAGTTCACCAATGACATGAGGTTAATATGTTTCAACATAAAAATAAATTGCCATAAAGCAAATTACTTGGATGTATTATTAAAATATTACATGATTTCAGTCAAGATGTTTGACATAGTTTCAAATTGGATGTCTTAGTACCTTGGAAAATTAAGGTTTGTCACCTGATTGATGAAATTTACTTATTGTAAAACACCTCTTTGAGGTAAAGGAATTCAAAGATACTGTTACATTATTAAGCCTGATTTCTGAAAAATAAAATGTTTTACACCATGTTTTTTTTATATTTTTCATTATCATATTATAATTTAATATTTTTGAAGAATTGTGAATATGTTTTAGAGTACTAGGTATGTGTGAATAAAGATTAAAAACTGTTACAAATTTGGTGAATTAAAAAAGTTTTAACCATGTTACAGGTATCTGATGGTATTAAAATTTTAAATTATAATGTGTTGGATTCGAGCATCTTGTGGTTGTAAAAAAAATGGGTATTTTGTGCTATCGCAACCTATTGGTGACATTGAATAAAAGCAGAATCACTGATGGGAATATGGTGCAAGTAGCTGAAAAATATTATGTGAAAAATAATAAGTAATTATAAATAAATAATAATCAATAAAAGAAAAAACTAATTACTATAATTTTTATTTTACTGCTTAAGAATTTGGTTAATCTTAAATTCCCATTTTAGTTTTCAAACTTGCCATATCAACGGTTAGGCTTAGAATAATGGCAAGCTGAGAAATGTAAACCAAAGCACATGGTTGTCAATTCGGCGTCTAAGATGCATTCAAAATCAGAGTTGCCAATTTGGAGAGTTTTCTTGAAAGTTCCTGTGATTGCGATAGTATGAGAGTACCAAAATATTTTCTGTGTCTCAAATTTATATGATATACCTAGCTGTTAGACACATTTAGCACAAATTCATCTATAATAGACTGATAAAAGGTTTCAAGTTTCATTATAAGTGTACAAAAAGAAAGGCAATTATGTGTAAAGCTGTTAACATTAGAACGTCCAAAATTTCGATTACCCTAAAACATCCATTGGTGTCATTTTGACACTGTGATATAAAATAATTGTAATAACTAAATAATTGCAAGACTACTGTTCAGTAGGGTTTAGTTTTAAGATTTTTTAATATTATTTAATGTAATTATCATATATTATGACCTTTTATATCATAAAAAACTGACGTCGACATAATGTTTCATGAAGCTTGTTGGACCACTGCTTTGTCATGAAACATTTTGAGATACAAACCTACCATGATCATTACTGTTATAAGGTATCCATTCTGTTGCTATCCCCACCAACATATATATCTGGAATATTATCAATTTCATCTTCACTTCTTTCAGATTCTTTGTAGTCTCTTTCAATCAATCTTATGTCTTCATTGGAATCTAAATTAGAACAAAACAGCTCAGCACCAACCAATTCATTCTCAAAAAGCTCTCGCAACAAATTAGCATATTCCTCAGGGCTTAGACCTTTTCTAAGAGTCATTGTTTCAGGGTGTCTGCGCTGCACAAGTTTCGAAAATCATATGAGAATTTTTTTTATGAGCAGATAAGCAAATGCTATGTTAAGAAACACTTAGACGCAATGATTTTAGTTTTGCTAACTCATTCCCACTGTGAACCCAATAACATTGCATTGAGGGTCAAATAAACATAAAATATTACTTCCTGAAGTTTTGTTTTATAATGGTATCTTTTTGCTGTATGGCAGCTAAAAAAAAAATGATAAATTGCCTTGGTGTTGAAACTACACCAGCGGATGTTCTAGGTATATTTAGTTGTAAAATCTCTCCTAAATTACCTAGAACCACAACACTTTTTACAAATTCCCTGCAAAAATGTGGAAAGGAAAACAAACTAAACAGGCTCCGGCGTCAAATTGACACTGACTGACCTTCGAGTGTTAAATTACCTTTTGCTGTTTGTGCATGAAATTAAATTTTATACTTATCACCTTCATTCTCTCATTACATTTTGGACATGATTTAATAAAAACATATGTATTTCAGCATTTTATATCAACAAGAAACTTTGGATGGTGAATCTGAAGAATTTTTAGACCCTAATAAGTTATCTAAGGATGGATTGGTCAGTTTATCTATATACGAGTTTTCTGATGATGGAGAATATTTTGCTTATGGACTCAGTGAAAGTGGATCTGATTGGAACAAAATCAAAGTGTGTATTCCTACAGAAATATTTTCTATTTTCAATCCTTGATGTATTTTATAACACATAGAATATTGTCAGTTCAAAAAAATACCGAATCCTCTAACCGGAAATTTTCTTAGCTACAGAAATGGTTTTTTTATCCAGTTTATAATCTGTTTAGTTGATAGCAAGAACTATAAAAGAGTACATTTACAAATTTTCAGTGTAATTCTAACTACATATTTTATAATAATTTGATTATTGTTTTGCTGCTGTTATAGTATTTTAATACCATCAAATTTATAAATTTTTTAAAAAAATTTTTTTTTTCTTAATCGTTTTTGATTTTAAAAAATCTGATAAGAGGCCGTAAAGTAAAGAACAAAAGCCAGTGATATTTTATTAATGAAGGAATTAGATTCAGACTTTAACATTGTCCAAAAAATTTTTTAAAAGGAGTATTGACATTTAAAATTTACTGGACTATTTTCAAGGAACATCCAAACAAAATAGTACTGTCAAATTTTATTGTAAGACGAACAGGTCTTATAATTTAGGTTCTCACAGCATAAAAATCAAAAGTACCTCTTTTTTTTATTTTTATTTATTAGCGACATAAAGCTGGAAGATTATTTTAGAAAAATTTTGAATATAAACATCTGACTTCAAGCACACAGGTACTCTATGGATTTTGGCCATGCAATATTTCTTATATAAACTGGCTGCTTCATGTGCTTTCAAACTGGAAGTTTTTAAGAAAAATTTTCCTAAGCAATACAGCCTCAAATAAAAAAATAAATTTTTAATTACTTGGACTTAAAAAATTAAAATTGTCCTAAGTAAATAGTTAAAAGAATTAACATTATTTAATTGTTAGTTCTTACTGATTTTCACGAAGATGATCTTCTGTTGGAAGATATTCTGGGGGGGGGGGGAATTACTCAAGAAAAATTCATGCTGTTTTAATGTTTTTATCAACATTACTGAACTTTTAATAGTCTTCAACTTTAAAAATGGTATAAATTGTAAGCAGCTTTGAAATTTCTACATTCAAACTTATGTCACATTATTTTATATCTATCTTAAAGGTAAAACAAGTTGCAACAAAGGAGGACTTGCCAGAAATATTAGAAAAAGTAAAGTTTTCTGATGTTTCATGGACTCATGATAATAAAGGGTTTTTTTATTCCGTAAGTAGAAGTATTAAATGTGTAAGTTTTAAAAACTTCTATGTTTAAAACCTTGTTTGAAAAATAGCTTTTTTTTAAAAAAATCTAGTTAGTGTATTGATACTTTATTATTTTTATATTGGAATAATTTTTTTGTTAGAAAAAATATTTTTTGTACAAACTGAATTTCTTTGTAAGAACTTTCCAAGGAATATTTGATGCTTTAGGTAATTGATTACTTATATTCTTGGGATTTAACCTTTAAATTTTAATGTTTGATGTATTGATCTTTAAATAATTTATACATTGTGAAACTTAAAAGGATATATGAAAGTATTTCTATATTCTTTTTGTGTATTTATTGTCAAAGAACTGTGATTAAAGCATAAAATAGGTATTTATTACTATGCATAAAATAATTTTTAACATTTTAAAATAATTTTTATTATATTCTCTTGTTCAGATCCCCCACCTTCTGAAATAAGCAAGAGAAAAATTGAATAATTTTTCATGCTTAAGTTCAGATATCGATGGGAAAAAAATTTCAGCAAGTCACATTGATGAATAGACATCTTGAGTATTTTAAAATTTCATGCATAATTTTTTACATTGAAAAAAATCTTAGTGTCTTTCCCTTCAGTCCTACAGGAAATTTAAATACAGTTTAGCCAGTGAAAGATGAGCTAAGTGGCACTAGTTCTATATGGTCCCTCCTGGATCACCCTTCAGGGGGCTCATCTTCTTTAGGTGAGTACAGGTGTCACAATCCCGAGGTGTCCTAGTGATCTTTTCCTTTTCCCACGGAGTTTACTGTCTTTGGTAAACACGGGCTTCACGAACCCAGGGTACCCTAGTGATCCTTCTCTATTTTCGATCCTCTTTCTTGTCATTCAATTCATTCTTTCTTTCTCTTCCCGTCTAGACCACAGATATTAAAACAAACGTTTGGCGCAGTATAGCCGAAATCGGCTCTTGCGCCAATAAACCCCAAAATCGATCAATCAACCCTCCTGGATCAACAGATATAAAACATTTTCATTTAGATGTTCAGAGATAGTAATTGTAGTATAGCTTTAAGAAATTAACCTCTGTAAATAATTGTACATTCAGTTCATTTAATTTCATCTTCAATTAATATTAGTTGTATATGTACTGAGAAGATTTAAATGATTGGAGAGTATAAAATTTAATGGACCAATTATATAACTACATTTATAAGTAGCTGAACCACCCTAACAAATTAAGGGGAGGGGAACCAGTTAAATGCATCTTTAATAACCAAAAAATTTGTATTTTACTTAATGTTTTTAAAATACAATATCAAAACCTGATTATGAGTTAAAAGGGAAGTGAAAATATGTGATTATTCTTCTACATATGGCTTCATTGTTGTTTTAAGATATCTGAATACAAAACTTGGGGTATTTTTGTGCCAAAAAATATAAAAGAATATTTCAACTATCCTGTTCTAAATTATTAATATGCTTTCCAAATTTTTTAAATTTTTATTTTGGCTAGAATTTGAAACGTAAAGTATTGCTCAGGCCTGGCTAAAATGAAAATTATCCTTTTATAATTTGGGATAGTTTTCATCTAAAATGCCTTTTAACTGGAAAAATATAATTTATATATTTAAAAATGTCTTTTTGTTGTTACTCTAATATAGATTATATACTTAATTTAAGTAAAGGCCTATATAAGGTATATTCTTGTGAACGACTTTAACTTTTTATTTTTCAACTCTCCTTTTTCCCTATGGGTGTGTATATACAATACAGAAAATTAATGAGTAATTCTGCCATAGAAAAGCTTGTGTAGTTAATTAAATCTTTGCATTTATTTTGTCAGATTTGTATTGTATCTGTGCAATTAATATCTTAAATTGGTTATAAGACGTTAAAGCAATTCTGTATATGAGAGAATTAAAGATTGCCTTTATTTTTATTTCTATAAAACAGACCTTGGTACTAATTTTTTCATGTGAGTCAATTTACATTTTAATATTTTCTAATTGCTGTATCTATTTCTTTGAAATATTTAAATCAATAACAACTGTAAAATTTATTCTGTATTTCCTCTGATTTAAAATGATTGTAAAGATTGGGATGAACTTGTTAAGTTTAAAATAATGGCAGGTTTGTTTGTTTCAATATGTATAATTATTTCAATATGTCTATTGTTATTGCATTATTACTAACATATCTACTAAATTTGTTCCAGCTAAAAACATACTAAAGTTTTTAAATAAAAATAATTCTGTGTTTTAATTTTAAAAATGCATGCTATATTATGTGCAATTTTTTAATAGCGTTACCCAGATGCTGCGAGTTCAGTCGATGGTCATGAAACTACAGTTCAAAAGAATCACTCTGTGTACTACCACAGAATTGGAACAGAGCAATCTGAGGATATAATTTGTGTTCAGTTTCCTGATCATCCTGACTGGCTGCTGTAAGTCTGTGTTACTCACATTCTGTGGAGTGATTCTTTTTTCACTTTTTCTCTCCAGATACATATACTAGCCGTTACCCACCCGCTTTGCTGGGTATTCCATGATGTTTTATAAATTTATACTGTTTATGTATATATATAAATTATTGATATATTAGTCCTAGCATTAATAATTAGATTGTATTGAAAAATATACATATACCTGAAACTGTCGCCTCTTGATAAAAAAAAAGGGCAGAACCCATCTAATTTGTATTTTCTTAAAGTCTCTAAAATTGAAGTATAGAATGATGTTTGCTCTTTCGTAACCCTATAACCAAGTGGATTCCCATAAAACCAATTTTTGGTGGATCTCTACTCCGTAAATTGAACATGCAAGCCAAATTTCAAGTCGAAATCTAACAGAAAAAAATGAAAGTTTTATTATCAGTATCCCTGTAATCCCGTTGAGAGCCGTTTTCCAAAACAACCGCTCTTAGCGGATTTCTATTCAACAAAAGAAAAATGCAAACCAAATTTCATTATTATAGTCTTTGTAGTTCGAAAAAAGGAATACGTCCCAGTAACCCCCTACCCCCCAGGAGTTGATTTCCGTAAAATACATTCTTAGTGGATCCCTATTCAACAAAAGAAACAGGCTTAACAAATTTCAAGTATATGGGTCTAACAATTAAAAACAGGAATTTTTTCCTATAATTCCTCTTGACCCCTCGCAACCCTCCTTGGGGGTCAATTTTCGCTTTACTGCTTGTTAAGGGAACTCTATTCCATGAAAGGAACATGCCTACCAATTGTCAAGCAGGAAGATCTAATAGTTTAAAAACGGAAATATTTATCGATTACGTCCATTAATCTTCTGAAATTAAACTTGGTAGTTGATATTCGTGAAACCCATTTTGTAGCGGTTCTCTACTTTACGAAAGAAATCTGCTTATCAAATTTTAAAACTGTACGTCTAATAGTTTAAAATGGGGATAATTCTCTATAATGCCACTTGGGGGTCTGTTTTCACAAAACCCATTTTGTAGGGGAACTGCACTCTATGAAAGGAATCTTCTTACCAAATTTGAAGACTGTGCATCCAATAATTTAAAAATGCATAAAAATTATCAATAACACCCCTTGAGCCTCTGCAACACCACCTAGGGGTCGATTTTCACAAAACACATATAGCGGATCTTTAATCCATGAGAGGATTCTGATTATCATATTTCAAGACTGTACATCAGTAGTTCAAAAATGGAAATAATTATCAATAACGCCCCTTAAGCACTGCAACACCCCTTGGGGGTCAATTTTCCCAAAATCCATTTTGAAGAGCGGATATTTACTCCATGAAAGAAACTTGCCTACCAATTTTCAAGCAGGTAGGTGAAGTAGTTTAAAAACGGATATATTTATCTATTACGCCACTTAGTCCCCCGCAACGCCACTTAGAGGTGTGTCTTCACAAAACCCGTTTTGTAACTGACCATTATTCTACAAAAGGAATCTATTTATCAAATTTAAAGACAGTGCGTCAAATAGTTTAAAAATGGAAATAATCATCTATAACACCCCCTAACCCCCATCAATGCCACTTGGGAGTCGAGTTTCACCAAACTCATTTTGTAGAGGATCTCTACTCTATGAAAGGAATCTGCTTACCCAATTTCAAGATTGTACATCGAGTAGTTTAAACATGGAAACAATTATTTATAACCCCCCGTAACGCCCCTTGCATTTCAAATTTCGGAAAATCCATTCTTAGCGGATGTCTACTCTATGAAAGGAACATGTCTACCAAATTTCAAGTCTGTAGCTTGAATAGTTCCAGAGATATCGTGATTAGTCAGTCAGTCAGTGAGTGAGTCGCTTTTCTCCTTTATATATATAGATGTATACTCACTCTCACAAACACTGCTGGCCATTAAAATTGCAGCACCATGAAATGGGGATGTTGAAAAACATTAAAATTTTGATGCACTTGAATGATACAGGAAAGGGAAATGACATATCAAATTCTGTTTAAAAGGAAAAGCAAGTTTCACATCCAAAAATCGCATTTGAATGTTAATTGCTTATGAAAAGTCATGTTATGCCTTGTATAAGAAGTAAAATTAGCTATCACCATGTGTCATAATTCAATAGCAGCTGGATTCTTGACTTTCTAAGGTGGGGTTTATTGTTCTGTGATTCTATAACTCCCATGGGTTTAAATCCAACAGCTGTCATGCAAATGGGGAATCAGGGGGTTCACGATGTATATGTGTGTGGAAGCACAGAGAAAAAAATGTTTCATGCTTGATTTTGATATTGTACTAAGCGGCCTTACTTTAGTAGTAATGGTATGGGCAGCCACTTGAGCTACTTGGTCATGCTGATGGTAAGCTAAACAGCCAGCATTAATTTCTTATATCTTAAAGATGGTGGCTTGCCCTCTCTTTGATGCCTTGAAGAAGTAATCTTTCAGCTAGATTATGCAAGAACTAGTTACCTGTTGTGTCCCAATCTACCTCAATGCAGAGGGTGGACAATTCATGTTCTCCAGATCTCTTGCCCATGGAAAGATTTGACCATGTGTTGAGAGATTGGACTGGCCAACCATTATCATTGTTAAAGTGTGGCATTGTTTTCCCATATCCATCATCTAAACCTGTTATGACCTATGCTGATCAGATTAAGACAGTTTTAGGTGCCAGAGATGTCAGCTGTGTGTACTAATTACTGACCTGGTATATTCCTAATTGCCTACGAAATGTAATCATATTCTCTT
>BMAO01032600.1:0-22184 GCA_019973975.1 Trichonephila clavata | reverse complement strand
TATAACAGTTTGATTATGAATACTTTTATGTGTTCAAAAATTTAGTAAAGATAAATTCAGAAACTTTTTTTTAGACGACTTTCGTACGTGCTTCTTCATGTCACTTAGTTTCGACAAGAGAGCAGTTTAAAATGCCATGCTTTTACATATCCTTTACAATTCCTATAAATTGAAGCACTGCGTTTGCAACTCACTATTTCGAGTCATATGCAACGATGAATAGAGCAGAAATAGAAGCAACTGATTAATTACTGAGAGCAGAAGCGTCTCGCATTGTTTAATGAATGCTGCAGGCTTAAGTTCGGGGAAAATAATAATCACTCGCGAACATTTATGAATATTCTTTCAGTTTTCTTCCTTATTTATCGTTTGTTATGTATTATACGTTTCTTGTTATTGCATAATGTTTGTCACTCGCCAACGAGAGCTTCAATTTTAAACCGAGCCTACCTTAAGATTTCTTGCCTTAAAGTTTTCACTCACTTTCATTGAAGTATTTATTTAGCCCGTAGACATGGTGAGGGATTAATTCAAATGCTGTTGCCTCTGATGTGTCTTCTGTACTATTTTACTTCTTTTTATTAATAGACTTTTTCTCCAAATCATTTAATTAATTTTTAATTCGTTTTCTTTATTATTTATGCTTGTTTTAGTAAAAAGAAAACTAGGCTCAGAAAAATGGAAATTTTTGATACAGAAAAAGTAATCAATGAAACTAAAAGAATGGATTATCGAATTCAATTTTTTTTAAACAATGATTGAAATTATCAAGATTTACAATAATTGCCTACAGTGAATCAATAAGTAAATATTCGATAATTATTGAAAAGACATACCTCTAGTACTATCCAGAAATCCGAAAGGAGACAAGATGGCGTCTTTGTATGGATAGAAAGGTCTTTTAGCCAATCGCATTCCATAGTTGTCCACAAGGGAACTCTCATCGTCTTGGATAGGGTAGAGCCAAACTGTCTGTAAGCAGACCAGCAAAGACACCAATTGGAGTAAAATACTCATGATGGGCAAAATATTCTCGACTACTGGCAAGGTCCACTTGATTCCGGGACTTTTCCGGCGATGATGTCGGTACTTAAATGTAGATAACTCAAAGTCTGAAAAAGAAATTTTAGTTCAGATACTGTAAGTAATAACTTTTATTCAAATCATTATTAAGAATTAAATATCACAAAAATTTATATTAGTTAATACTTGATTATTTTTAATAGCTTATATATATTAAGAATATTAATAAGCTGTCATATAAAAAATACAATCAAAAGTACAAAAAAATTATGATAATTTACTCCAATGCATCTCAGACTTTCAATACTTGCGATCCAATTGTCAGCCATAATTTTCATTGCGCCCTCTCATACAACAACTATGAATTGAATGCAATAATAAAGCTACAATGCGACTTTAAATATAAACTGCCCAAATTATCAAGGTAAGTATTATATTTTGTATATAATTTTGCATATGACAAGCCCATGGAAATCGCTAGGAATTACTTAACTTGTTTTTAATTTAATATTAATAAATTATCAAATACTTTTTGCCGTACTGATTTTAGATACCGTTTAAATATCTAAAATCAGTGTGAATTTTTATTTTATTTTTTATTAAGTCAGAATGTATTTTGTTTTGCTTCCTTTCAGTAAATTGATAATTACTTTAAATTTTTTATTTTCTACTTTTTGATACGCTTGCGGCCCCACGTAGGGGTTATCACGTCCCTCTAGGGGGTGCACCCCACAGTTTTATAACTGATAATTTACTCAATGGTGATGACCTAAATTGATTTTTTACTATTGTGTACTTGAATGTTAGACATATATCAATAGAGAATCTAAAATATGGTCAGTAAATTAGAAGCTTGTTCCAGTTGTTGCATTCAAAGTAAATTGCAAATATGATTAAATTTTACAAAAATGTCAAACGAGAATCCCTGGAATTACAATGCATTTGTAATCTTCAGATAGAATTTTTATTAAAAATTCAACACATCCATACGAATATTTTGACAGCTCCAAACGAATTCAGAAAACTTATAAAATCTGATTAAATCCTCAATAACTCCCTATTCTCTAATAAGTATTTTATTCCTTTTTTAGAAACATTTACCTTGAAAAGAGGATTTGTATACATTTAGTGAAACTCTGGAAATACTTATTTAACGAAATAAAAATGATGCATCAAAATTTTACTAAAAGTCAGATCTTTGCGAAATTTTTGACTCTCTCAATAGATAAGTTATAAAAGCATGCTTTAGATTTCAACGTAAAATGGTGTTTCTAAACAATGGATTTCCCAGATTGAATGATTTGAAAAGACACTTAAAAAGTGTGTAACTTTCTGTCCAATTCATTTGGGGATTAAAGTCTTAGATTAAATAGTAAATTTCGTTCTTTTATCGCTATTGATTAAAGGTATATAATTGAAAAGGGAGATGATGCAAGTAATTTACAAAGCTAATCATGCATTTTAAATGAGCTACCTTGCTGGCTTTTAAATTCAGAGAGCATATTTTTTCTTGTTTATATTTTTTTAGAAAGAACTTCGAAGTGTTTTAGTAAAAAACAAGCCTCCCAAAGATTTACTGAATTAATGGTTTCTAAAATTCATTAACACTTCATTAAAAAACTTTTTTGAGCAAAAACTGTAATTACTTTAATTTATTTTGAGATTTTCTTAAGGTAAAAAAAAGCTATTCAGGACTCTTTTAAAATCTTTTTATTTATTCTGATTTATAAAACTTATCTATTCATAAAATTATAAAAATTAATATAATTTTTATTCACATGTAATTATATATATATGCAACATTAATTTTATTTAAGAACTTAAATTTTTTTTTCTAATAACGAATAATCTATGTTTGTAAATATTTTCAGTTAAAGAATACACCAGATGATTTTTTCTGTTTGTGATTCATATGAATATAAGTAATTATTCCGCAAAAATACATTATGTTAACTAAATAAAATTTTTTAGTTTTATTAAATCCATATATCTTAAGTACACTTAAAAAATTCTTTCAAATTTGTTCGTAAATTAATACTAGATGTTATTAAAATTTATGATTTCTATTTTAATTGTTTTATTTGTTGATTTTTAACAGTCGGCACAAATATCTCTGAATGAGAAAATTGATTATTTGAATATAGAAAATATTTTACAATTTTCTTCTGAATACCTTCTTCGCCAATGACACTTCATGCCAATTTATCTGTGATAAATCAAGATAATAAATAGTCAACCCATCTCCAATCAAATACCAAGTTTGTTTTTATCTATCATATTGAATCCTTTTACCTCTCGAGTTTTTCTCTCAATTAGAGATATCAAAATGAAGAGGAAGCAATCGGTCTGAATTCATTAAAATCTTTTTGATATATATACATAATGGACAGATCATTAAAAAAGGGAAAAAATGTCATGCTTTTTTTAAAGAAAAGTTTATAGAAATAAATGATGAAAAATATATTATACCAACGAAACACATCAAAGATTTTAAAGAATTCATAAGATATTAAGATGCATAAATTGATATCAAATATATTTCAAGCTTGAATTCTTTTGAAAAATGATCCAACGGTCATTAAATTAGATAAATGGTTTTCACAACGCAAAAATTTAAATAATCGAGTTGAATTCATGTTATATGGATTATTGTGTTTTGCTATTTGAAAATCTTATGAAATAGACCTTTAAATATTATTTTCAATCTATCTTAGCGAAAGATTTTTGTGGGATCTTTTTTATGGAGAGCAATTATTCACCAAATAAAGTATTTATCATATTTAAATTTTATTTCATAAATATTTAAACAAACACATTACTCACGCACAAACTAAGAAACTCTGCTTTTTTACTGCAATTACGTCAATTTATTTTGTTTTAGTTCATCAAAATAATATATACAATTCATTTGGTTTGGGCAAATTTCAAGCAAATTTTAACCTTTAGTCCATGTTGTTTCCGATTTTTCCTACATATTTCCTATATCTGTTTGATAATATACTCTACTATATTCAGGTGAGTGTGGTAATCAAGTGACTGCAATTGCAAACTCGTGGCTGGCAAGCTTTTATAGAGCTGGGTTCGAAACTTGATGCCAAAATGTGTGTGGGCAGTGAAGGTTGATAAACGCTAAATTTGTCGAGGCTCTGTGTCCTTACGTTGACAGGGTAAGGAAGTTTGAAAACTGCAGAGCCTTCTAGGTGTCCTTTTCGCACTTGACTGTGGTTAAAAAAACACAAAATCGGTCTCAAATAATTCCCATGTTGTTTCTGAATGCGAAATTAATATACAATCAATCAAACATCCCTCTATCCACAATATGATAAACGTATACTAGTATAATATGAAAAGCTGTGTCATAAAACAGCTTAATGGCATGGATCTAAATTGTAACCCAAGTGCATTTAACTTGTATGAGATGGACTGAAATGGAATAGGTGAATCTGAGGTTAAATATATATGTAGGATTGTACTGTAATCTCTTTCGTATTAATTAAGTCATTGTTAAATGCGAATTTATAGCAATCCATATATATTGCCAAACTGATACCTACATAGAGAGTGTACAACTTATTTAAATCATAAACAGGTAATTGCAGTTATAACTGACTATTACTTTAAGCTTTGTACATGTATCTTTGTACTTATATCTTCGTGTTTAATTTAATTAATTGTGTGTAATACAGCAAGCATTTAATTTAAGTTCTTTCATTAGTAGAATGAGAATTTTTTGGAAACTTCTACATTTTATTTCCGATAAAAATCAGGAATACCAGAAAATGATTTGAAAACTAAAATACGATACACGTTTAAAATATTGACATTTTCGAGCAAGATCGGTTAATTATTTAATGAACTATTGAAGTGTATTAATGCCTATCTTTCTAAAACAGCATGAAAAATTAAAAAAATTTATGCTCTTTATTGAAATTGAAAAGGGGGAAATAAATTAATTTTACTAAAAGCAACGAATCTATTTCTCTAACGTAATTAATATTTCATCGTTGTACTGCGTGTTATTCGGTCAAAAGTGTTTCGCTTTTGCTATGAAAGGAGCATCAAATTTTCAATTGCATTCAATATATTTGAGAGTTGTCGTTAATATTCCTCTCTTTCAGTGCTTTCATTAACTTATTATTTCATGTTTGGAATTTCAAAAAAATTATTTTATTTTTAACAAACTAAAAATATGCAAAAATGAATTTGAATATGACTGCTTGTAATATTTTTAATGATTATTCTTGAAAGTGATAAATGATCTTTGAAACAAGTTTATGACATAGGCGCCTGAGAAAAAGCATTAATAATTTTTAAAAATAAAAAAAATTAGTTAAAAATTTGAAAAATATAAAATTATTTTAGTTTATGAAAGTGTTAGAAGAGAATAAAATAGAGTGTAAGAACTCAAAAATTTTAACAAAACATTTAAATTTATTTTTGAATTATTCCCCACCCCCTAATTGCCACCGGCGCATATTTACGCCACGCTCAGCCGATGCGTTAACTGCCCTTGTATGCATATACGTCTTTCTGAAATACAATTCTTTTCTTCAGTAAATTACGATCCTGCTATGAGTAAAACTACTCAGAAGGCTTTGAAATGCAATAAAATTAATTTGATAGTGTTTGTGAAGGATTCACTTATTTCAGAAAAATTTTTACTTATTCTTACCTTTTCTTTTCCGCCTAAAACACCACATACGCGCTGCCTGTGGAAAAAAAAGGTTTCACTGGGGAAAAGTCGCGTACCTTTTGATCGGTAGCTAAGGGTTAATTTTAAATTGTACATTGTAATAATTTTTGCAAAAAATTATTTCCAAATTCATAATCTTCTATTCTTATCAACACTTTCTGTATAGATTTCTTAGACATTTTTCCGAAAAATAAAGTTTAATTTATTTTGCAATAAGGTATTTTAAATTATGTTAGTTAAACGAAAAGTTCTGTTCAACTTTTAAAAAGAAAATTTCCATTATTAACTAAAACTACATTAACATGCCAAAACTATTATATAATCTTACTAGTTGGTATAGCTATTCAATTCTTTGCGCAGGTGAATTGAAAAATTAAGCATACAAATTGTGGGTGTGAAGTATAAAGAAGTTTGTAATGAGTTAATTTTTTGTGAATTGCAAATCAAACAAACACAAAGTTTTTTTGCGCATCTCAGCTGAACAAAGAATCATATTTGTTAAATTTTAAGTCTGTAGATCTGATAAAAAGAATCTACATCTGTACATCTGATAAAAAGAATTTTTTAAAAACTTTATTACGCCCCGTAATTTTCTTGTGGGTCAGTTTTTGAAAACACCTTCCTAAGCTGATCCCTGCTTAGCAAAAGTAACACATTGTTACAAATTTTGTGTAATGAACGCTTAAAATAGAGTAAATAATTTATATCTGGATGTGTAATGCGTTGATATTACTTTCTGTTGTATTTATCTATGTTAAAATTGTAAGATTCGCAAAGAACGCCGTTCTTTACATTATAATGGCGATTCTCAATGGAATCATAGCAAAATGTTGGTGATAGAGCCAAATTGGCATCATTTTTGGCGATCATGTTGGCAACTTGCTAATTGATTGATTGGTGCAGAAGTTGCAATGCTGTAGCGCCACCTGGGAAGCTGCAACAAAGAGGGTAGCTCAAAAACATTCTCCACAACACAATACATATACATGCTAATTTTCTTAGTAATCGATTGAATGGTGTTGGAGTGAAGCGAGGTCATAAAACATCCATTCATATAGTTATAGATGACGGCCTTAGTTATATCTTTAGTTACGCATGAAAATGGTCAGCTTATTCTAATTGCTAATGCATAAATTACTTTTACGAAAAAAAAATACAGCCATAACTATTGTACCGGAAACCGGTGAATAATAATCGATCTTACTAAGATTTCTAAGCAAGCTGTTTAAAAGAAACATAAGTGAAAATGACATAAATTTCCGTTTTAAATGCATTCTAGGCATCATTTATTTGAAACTGAATAAAGATAATAAATGCTTTCTCCGTGCTGGAACAATGACGAAAGATTTACATTTTCAATAAAATATGTATTCAAATTGCTGGAAATCGCATACTTGTGGAAAACTTTCTTAAAAGCCGACTTTGTCATCTAAAATGAATCGAATGTTATAAATATACGAATTTTTGAGACGTGCACGATGTCATTAGTTATATTTAAATGCAGAATTCTATTATTAGTGCCTTAAGTGTGAATGCCAGCAAATTAATAAGTACTGAGAACGTTTATCACACGGACTGATTAATGATTTACGGACATTTATAAATGAGTAAATCTTACCGCACAAGAATTATTAATTAAATTTAACAAAATTAAAATGCAGTTCTCATCAAACATGCGTTACTTGGGATTGTAGCAGATTTATTTTAAGCATTTCACACATCGGCTGTAGAAATTCAACTCGGTTTAAATGGTACGAACAATTATATAATAATGACAATTATGAAATTTCTCAATGCAAAATTAGGATTTCTTTGTATACGCGTATGGTTTCTTAAAAAACAATTTTTCATATTCATTCAATTCCTACTCTATTAGTTCACACTATCTATATATTTATCTCGTTCAAATTTTCAATCGTTAATAAAAGGCATTTTAAAGCAATCATTTTAGCTGAAATTTTATATACACTATTGTTTTCGTTAACAATACGATAATTTAATTATAATTAATTAAAATTAACCGACTGAAATTAATTATTTAAAGAATTACAGATACAGCCACGTGGGCTTCCTTTTTAGCTGCTTGGGTCAAAATTTTAAAAGATTTTTTTTCCTCACGTTTCAAATCATTCAGTTAAACTGAAATTTTTTTCACGATTGTTTTGGATGACAGTACGATTTACTTTAATGATAATTAATAAAAATTAATTGCCCCTTAATGTTGTGATTCTGTTATATTATATTCCTATTTATGTTAATTTTAACTATTTAATAAAAAGTAACTAAAATAATTTTTTTTTGTTGATCTAAGTAGGAATTGACTTAAAAAAATGTTTTTTTTTTATATTACTTGTTTTTAATCTAATGACAAACGTTTTTATTTATTTACAATATCTTTAGTGTTTAATCTGAAAACATTAGTTCGTAATTAAAATATAATAAATTAATAAAATAAATTATTAGTAAAATAATGCTTCTAAAATGCCAGTGTGCTTGCTCAGATAATTTAATTTTTTTAAATTACACGTATTTTTAAAATAAAAAAATGTCAAACACAAGATTCTGAAATTAATGCTAGTTTATTAATTAAAATATTCCTTCGCGTTAGTTGCAGTGATATGTCTACATATTGCGATGTTACATGTTGGTTTAATTTTTAAGCATGAGCATTTCGGAAAAAGTACCTTTTTTAGAAAAATTAAAAAAAAAAAAAACCTCAGTTGCGCAGCAGCCCACGAGGGCCAAAGCCTACTGTATAAATCTCAGTATACGGGATTTTGGGCACTAAGGTGCATGAGCAGATGTCCCGGGTAGGTGGTCAGTTTGACGCGAAACCCCTAGTGTTTAGTTTTCAAGCAAGCTTGGTACTCATTTATCGATCCCCTGAAGGGATGACAGAATGAAACAACCTTGTCCACCCTGGTATTTGACCCTCGGACCTGTGGTGCGAAGCGCTACTATTCAGCCACTGAGTTTGTTATTACTAAATATTTCGATTAAATTTTCATTCTTTTTAAATCTCTGTGTTACCTTGAATGTTAGAACTCCTCACTACAAGTTTAATATGAAAATAAATTGAAAGAGTTTCTTAGAATTTACATGACCATCTGTTAGAAAGAAAAACAAGTTAATGTGCCATGAACCGCCCTTGAAAGGAAAGGGTCGAGGGTTCAAGTTTCAGTTCCAGCAAATATTATCAAATAGTCGGCTCGGTGGCTTAAAGGTAACGGACCCAAGGTTGCGAATTCGATTCCAACTTGAGTCGATAGATTCCCTGGATGCGAAAATCGTAGACGTGCCCTGACATGCTTATGTGGCATGTAAAAGATCCCTTGAGTATTAATTTGGCTCTGAAACTCTCGGTAATAGTTAGCATCCGACGAGAGCTAGAATTAAAACTAATTAAAGCGCCCAAATTTGGTAGCGAGAGTCACCGCTAGATGGTGTGTCACCATTAATTGGATCTGACGTTTGGGGACTTATCATATCTACAAAAACTTAGCTGCAAATATGCAGCCCTTAGGTGGGAAAATATTCTCAAATAAAGTAGTTGAAACAACAACTCGTTTAAATTTTTTAAAAAAAAACATCAGAATTTATACTAAATGGGAATCTTAATGCCCCATGAAGAATGGAAGAGTGACGTCTCTTCGATGCACTTATTTCTTTTAAATGTGTTAAATAGGTGTTTTATTAACTGTATAATGTAAAATCTCAACATACTTTTACTTAAAATAGTGGCCCAGAAACCGAATGACCATGATTGTGAACTTATGACCAGTACTTATGTGTCGATTCATGAGCAAGAGTCTTGGTGCCACCAAAGACCCGCCGTGTAGAGGGACTCAAAATTTCCAGCGTTAATGGGATGGAGAATGGTACCTAGCTTTCAGAGGTGTGGCCTTCATCACTTGACCGTTCAAAATTATGAGATACGTTGCCAATATCCCTCCTATTGCTTCGAGTGAGATGATCTAATAATTCCAGCTGTGCCGTTTGGGCTTGGGTTTGAATCCCCGAGAAGGCATTGATGTTTGTAAATGTATAGTGCCTTCGCGGCATGGGGGTACTCTAAATAGCGATGAGCTGCAGGTCCTCTTGGGAGGTTGGTGGGAAAGGATGATAAGTGGGTGATCCCTGAAAGGGATACTCTCACAGGGGAGACTCTCCCTCAAAATTGGGGTGAAACTGAGCCAATTCCTACTGTCACCTGCATGGTGATCAAAGCTACAGCTAACGACAGATGTAAATTACTAGCCCTTGTTGATGAGTTTTGTGGGCTTAGATCTGACACCATCAGACAGGTGGCATTAAAAACAGCGGAACATATAATCATTTAATCAACCCTTGTTATAAATAAACCCAATCCGTTTGCAACGTTACTTGAATTTCATTTATCCTGAAAATGCAGTCATTTCTGTTGTTTTGCTCAAATATTTAATTTATCATTATTTATTCTTTTCGAATTATATTGTTATTTGGGGTCTTATTTTTCTTTTGATATTAATTGCTTTTTCACGATTGAAGCTGATTTACTCGATTAGAAACCCTTATAAATGTAAAGGTTTTTTGAAGTATTTGTAAAAAACGCATTGTGACTGTGTTTATGGAAAATTGTTTTACAGTTCTTAATTTTTTTAATTCAAATTACAAAAATAAGTTAAGTAAGAGAGCTTTTATTACCTATACTCATACTTTTATTAAATAAATAAGTTTTGAGAATAAATAGTTGGGTGAAAGTGTTAATGGGTTACATTTTCAAAGTACATGTTTTCCGCTCTGATCATTAATAATTCTGTTTGGAGTTGATTTCGGTCTGCTGCATAAAAGAGTAGCGAGATGTGCAATATCCTTACAATAATTTGTTTTAATACAATGCCACTTGTTTTTAATTCGAATATTGATCAATGAATTTGAGATTCAAACATCAATTGTCAAAACCGGAGTGAATTGTTTATGCAGAGCTTAATGTTAAGTTTGCGCCACGAAAAAGATGTGTATGTTACAACTTGCGTGAAATGAATATATACTACACTTTTGACAAACTATTCAAATTGCAAATTGGTTCTTGATATATTTCTTGTTTCAGTGTTGCAAAGTATAGGTTGGTGGTTCAAACCCATCTGCATCCTAAAGCGGAAAAATATGGCAGGTGTGTGAAGTAGAACGCTGACTTCTGTAACAGAATATAGATCGGAACGTATGATCTCCAAGAAGAGCCTGTAGAGGCGTTTTGTCTCGAGGAGTTTTTCGCTCACGTATCTCAACAATAAAAAAACAACAGACTCGGAATTGTGATGATTCCTTCGAAATGTGATGGCGTACGCAGAATCTCTCATTTCTGGTTTTCTATCTCCCACAAACAAAAACAAGGGAATGAAATTTATGGGGCCATATCTAAAAGATTATGTTTTAAAATAAAGAGATGTTATTGCCAGCAATCAGTTGTGTGAAGATATAGTATCAGTCAAAAATGATCTAAAATGTTGTCACAGACTCATAAAGAGAAATAACTTTTTTTAAAAATATATATACGTATTCACCTATATGTTATGCATTAAGAAGTTTAAAATTTTTATTTTTGTGGATGGTGCATGGATTATAAAATAATTTTTATTTCATGAATAATTATTTAAAGTTATAAATTTAAAAATATTTTATTAGAGCAATTATTTTTCTTTATTTTTTGTGTGATAGATTTATCTGTGAAAGAAATATAATGACTTAGGAGACGAAATGTCATTTTAGAGCAGATTTTCTCGATATGTTTAAAAACAGTATAAAATAATTTTTCTATATTTTTTTTAAATAGAAAAAAAATAATAAAATGTTGCAGCATTAATGTTAAATTCGTATTTTAAAGTCCTGTTTGCCTTGTAGAGTAAGCAATGTACCTTAAATAAACCTAGATTTAAAGAACTTATGTTGATGTGGCGTGGATGTTTAAATAGGGAAACGGGGAGGATCGGGTGTCGTCCTTCTTACTTGATTGTGGCTCAAAATTAAGAGGCCCTTCGCCAATAGCACTCGTGTTGAACAAAATAAAATTTGCTTCTTTATTTGTTTTATATATCATAATGGTAAATGGATGAATAACTTTTATACTTATCAAAATGAAAGCCATTGCATTTATAGAATATTTTTAAACTTTAAGGGGATAGTATGATAAATTATTTGTTACCTCATGAGTTTATTTTCATATTGAGACGCTTTTTATATGAAGAAATTTATTTCGAGTTAAGGTTCTCATAAAATAAAGAGATGTAAAAACCCTCTAATTTAACGAATGTGTGTAGTTGCAGATCTTTTCATTTTATTTTTCAAAACAGCTTCAAAGTTATCAATAAATATTAAACCTCAAAATCGTAAAAAATTTTTATTCCGATAATTTTATATTTAAATATATTTTTTAAAATATTAGACAAAAAATGTGTGTGTCGTTTGTCGCAAGTGCTTAAGAAATGTAGTGTTAAATCAAATTTCAAACCTATAGTGGCGAAATTTCCTAGCATGAAATTTGTGTAAAAAGCTTCCTTTTATTTTGTTTTTAAGCTATGATTAAAATTTTAAACACAGTCTTTATTAGTAGCAATATCATTAATACTACGGATTCATAGCCTATTTATTTTATTTCATTGGTACAATATCTGAGATTATAAAATAAAGTGATACAAATGATTGTATTGATACAGTTAACATTTTAACATTAGTATTGGTATCTTTTACTGAAATTTTTTGATGATATTTCATATGATACGTACCAAATGTGTATATCATAAAAACATTTTACCAAAGTTCAATAAAATATGTACCTATTAACGTGTTTGTAAAACTGATGTTTCTAGTTTTTTTTTTTTTTTGATTTTTTTGATTTACCGCTTTATTATTACGAAAATTAACTCATAAAATATTTAATTGTAAATAATACAATAATAAAGATAAATTGGACTGTGTGGTCTAAATAAACTTTGCAATTGCCAGCTTTATTAAGAGAGAGAAACACACTATTCTTCTAAAATTATTCTGGAAATTTATGTTGTACACTATCTGGCCAAAAGTATCCGGACACCTCTTAAAAAAGTGGTTCTGGTGAGTGACGCAATTTGATACGTAATTGAAAGCTATAAAAGTGTTGGTAGTGGTTTGTCAGATTGTATTTATGCGTTTGTGAGGCAATGAGTAAGTTAAAGGAGCTTAGTGAGTTTGATCTGGCAGTATAGTGGGATGCCACCTTTGTGGGAAATCAGTTCGTGAGATTGCGGATATTCTACAGAAGCCTAAATCCACTGTGAGTGATGTAATTGTGAAGTGGAAACGTCGAGGCAGTGAAACGGCAGAAAAACGAACCGGTAGGCCGAAAATACTTGGTGGTGGAAGCATAATGGTGTGGGGGTGTTTCTCGTGGTTTGGCCTGGGTCCGTTAGTTCCTGTGATTGGAAACATGAACTCTGAGATGTATTCTGGACAATGCTGTACTCCCAACTCTATGGCAATATTTCGGGGAAGGCCCATTTCTCTCTTCCAGCAGGATAACTGCTCCATTCACACATCGAGGCTTGCACAGACGTGGTTTGACGAAATGGGTGTTCAAAAACTGGACCGGCCTTCTCAGAGCCCCGATCTAAATCCCATAGAACATCTTTGGGACGAATTAGAGCGCAGATTACGTAGCCAGCCAAATCGACCATCCTCACTGCAAGCACTCACTTCAGCTGTGATGGACGCCTGGAAGGCAAATCCTATGGTCACCTATCAAAAATTGGTGGAAAGTCTTCCCAAACGTGTGCAGGCTGTCATCCATGCAAAAGGGGACCAACATCATATTAATATGTGCCTCAGGACGCTCTAAGTCCATACCACTGGGTGTCCGGATACTTTTGGCCAGATAGTGTAGCTAAAAGCTATCTAAATCTTGTGTATGAGTTCCTTTTTTGCATCTGAAAATATTCTAGAAACTATTCTCTTATTCTAAAGATTCTTAAACATTTCCCAGTGTATATCTGGCTTTAATATTGCGTCTGATAAGACGAAATGATCGCAAAAGAATCTAACGAATCTCCAGAATGCAGAGTCTCAACTCGTTGGTTTTTGAACATTGTTTTTTATATTGGCTGTTTACTTAAGTTAAATGTCTCTATAGATATGAAAAAAATATCTGTTAGTATTATTAGTATCCATTGATGGTTTATTAACGCCCCACTGCGAAGCAGTGTGAGGACTATTAGAAATGGACCTTGTGATTTTGAACCGTGGTTAAGTGACAAGGAGCTGCGTCTCGCTCTCAAAAACTTCTACGCCATATCAACGGGAGAAAGTTGAACCTCAATAGAAAATTTGTTTACTGTATAAATTTTTAAGATTTTATTTGTACTCCCCCTTATTTATATTTGTGTGTTTCCTCCCTTCCTTTTTATTTTATCTTTTTATCTTATAGATGTATTTTTAGTTTTGTTTTAAATTACTTATAATTGTTTCACCGCTTACATTTGTAAGACTCATGTTATGCAATGTGGAGCATGAGTTTTGCAAATAAATTAATTAAAAAACATAGATTTAAAGTACGTTAGCTTCTCTACATGGTCGTTCTTTAGTCGCAAAGGATTGTAACCATCCATTCGACAGAGAATGGACAGATGATGTTTATTCGGCTTCCATGGTTTGTCATGGTCTTTTTTCCATGGTACACATCTTTTGACGAAGCTCGCTATCTTTGCATCGAATATCAAAATAGATTATTCCAATTCTGACTTCCTTACTATCTCGACAGGCGAATAATTTCCTTTATTTCAGAAGGAAAATTAAATTATATTAAATATAAATTCGAAATCGTAGGCGCGTAATGTAAACATTATTAAAAAAGGAAAATCAATTTGGAGCTGTTATTTTCAATAAATGTTTATTCTTCACTTAAGTTCAGTCATAACTGAAGTAAGCGATAGAAAACAATTTTTTCAATAACGAACATGGTTACGATTCACGGTTGGAGAATTCTGTAGTGTCTGGTCTCCAAGGAACTGTAATCTCTCTGTACAATGAAGCTTCTTTGATAGAAAAGTGTTTATGAGAAAGTTATTTTGGTTCTCAGAAGTTAAAAGACTGCTACCGTGTTTATTGTGGCCATAAAAAAGATATATTTTCTTGGTTTTCTTCATATTTGTCGTTGCCACATCATTGTTTTAAGGATATGTGGCCATGGTACAAGGGGTTATGCCCACAAACTTATTGCGTAAATTTTTCGTGTCGTGGGTTTGAGCTCTGGAGCTCTTAAGAATTGGTCGTGTTCAGGGACTGAGGCGAGTTAAATATATCGATGATCAAAGTCTCCCTCGTAGTTTTCCCATGTTTAAAATTTATTAGGTCCGTCCCATAGCCCTCGTGTTTCTCGACAACTGTATGATTGGAAAACAATCAATAAATCTACCACAAAAACTTTAATAGTAGAGGGATATTCATCATTTCTTTTCAGACTTGGGATATTCTCCAACTCTCTTTAACGTAACACAGGTGGCTGCGGTAGCCTAGTGGTCAAAATCATAGACTCGGTGAATGACATGAGTCGAGTCTAGTACCACTGAAGACCCGCTATGTAGAAGTGGCTGATGCACGTTAATTATGTCGAGGCTCAAACATCTTCCCATTGTTGCGGTGTGGAAGTAAGTAGAGGGGTACCCGCTCAGTCCCCTCGTCACTTGATCATGGTTCAAAATTACGAGGTCCGTCGCCAATAGCTGTTGTACAACTTTATAGTGCGACGTTAATATAGCTCTCACTCTCACTTCCGTAACATAGATTGAGTACTACTGTATTGTACCCTTTAAACATTGTTTAACTCAAATTTTCGTTATAATTAATTACTTATAGTTAGAATAGAAATTTTATAGTTTTAGTCTTGTCGAAACTTTTTGAATAGTTGCAGGAAGAAAAATTCGTTAAAACAAAAAAATATATACCAGGCACCATCTTGTAACTGAAAGTGTTGCCAAAATTTCGTCTCTGATGGCAAACTCTCACTTAAATTGAATGTTTTCTAAGATATACTTAACCATAATGCTTAACACAAGAGTATTCATTTCAATGCATTGTATTGTTTGAAAATTTTGGATTTTTTTTATAGAACAACAGTTATAATTTAGAGGTAAATCATAAATTTTAAATTTCCTTACTAGATGATAGCGGATTTTTTAGTTATTAGAAAAAATTGTATGTGTGTGTGGGAGAGAGATTTTAATACGAGTTATTTAAGTAAAACAAGATGTTATTAACATTCAAGAGAATAAGACATACTTTGAATAAATTTGAAATTTATTTTACTTTTGATTTTGTTATACACAGAAGTATTGCATTGAATTATGTTTAAAGCAGGATTTTTCTTCTAAATGAAAGTTCACATGGTACGTTGTAAATGATTATCATGTTTCTTCTGGCTGGATTAGTATCTCGAAATTTTTTACTTGTTAACCGTTTACGAAACTGTATTTAAATAAATAAAGGATGCATTTAAAATTAATATTGATATACCAGCTTCTTGTTACAGGATCAATGTGAATGAACTCTGAAATATGCATTTTGAAGATGGATAATAATTTCATAAATATGATAAAATTGGAATAACCGTTAAAATATAAAAAAATATCTCAAGAGATTCTTAATTAATACATGAAAAAAATTTGCTACCTCAATAAAAAAAAAACTTTTCTCAAATTTTTAAAAATATTTTTTCATGTGGAAATTAAAATTTACCCTTTTTATTTTATTCTTCTCAATTTTTACTTTGGTAAATTTTCACTTAAATATTTATTTAAACACATACATTTGCAAATTAGTCTATTTTTTAAAAATTTAAATAAAGTAAACTGTTGAAAAAAATATTTTGCGTATTTTGGATGTTTGAAATTCAGAACATTATAAAAGATTCAAATTTAATAAGTTATAAAGTATCATTAAAATATTTTTATAATTTAAAAATAGTTAAATTGTAAGCTTATAAAACTTTAAATAAGTAATTACTTTAAACATGGTTATTAAGTTACGTAAATACAGCGTCTTTTCCTCCAAAAATCTTAAAAAGACCCATAAGAAAAATCTCATTTTTAATATGTAATGGAAAAATTAGCAATTGAGTTAATTGCTTAACATCCTAAAATATATCATGCTTTTTAAAGTATCATTAACAATTTGGATAGATTTCTAAAAACATGCTAAAGAAAGAATCTTATACACGAATGAATATTTTCAAATATAAAAACACTGAATCTGTAAATATATTGAAAAAATACATTTTTAATAATAAAATGATAGCACGTGATTTTTTACGAGGTGTTAACCATTGAAAAAAGTATACAAGACTTTATAAAGTTAAAAGTTGATCTCATTAGACACAAATTTTTAGTTAAATTTGACTTTTTTAAGCAATTTGGGTACTTATAATAAAATATGATTTTTTTTAAATGATCACGAGTAAGGTAATTTTTAAAAAATTTACCATGCGGGTGTATCATAAAAACTAAACAAAAATATTTTTATACCATTTCTATAACGCAGGTTTAGTTAAAAGTTCGAATAATTTTTAACTCTTGGAACTATTTAAACTAAATTTACCGAATAAAAAAATTAATAAAAGCATTACATTACTTAAGAATTAAAAATAATACTGAAAATATACGCTTGAATTATAAGCACTTTCGATAAAAAAGTTTAAAAAGTTCATTTTGTCTAACTGTTTATTGTACTACGTTCCTTAAAAATCTATCAAATCATGCAATAAGTCTAAAGACGTGTCTCTCTGAAACTTATTAAATAGAATTTAATAAAAATTTCAATTTTTTTAGAATTTAATGTAACTAGTTTAAACAGAGAGCAGTCAAATAATAAATTAATAACCCACCGGAATGGAGTTGGATCAAGTTCTCCTTATTTCATGGGGTTGATACCGGGTGACGTTCACTTCAACCGGAACCACCTGTGTCATAGATTCCAAACTATTATAGAATAGGCTTATAAAGTGTACTGACGCCCCCTGTTCTAGGAGGTATCGACCAATGAGAAGCGAGACACGGCCACCAATCGCAAACTCTCTTCGAGCACCCACATTTTTGACAGAAAGCTGCACTCTTTAATGCCAGGCATTAGGTAAGAAAAATAGGCGATCTTGCTTTTATTTTTATAACCTTTTTTGGATTCTTTTGTATTCCAGGCCATTAACGACGATATTAAAAATGATATTGCTTTTAATGAAGCGTTTAATGGGATAAGGACCTATCTACTGAAATATACAAATTAAATTAAGAACGAAACAATATTTGATGCTTTTTCATGGGAAGATTAAATTAACCAGTTTACACATTCTCTTGGCATCTTGCTGTAAGTAGAATAGAAGAAAATGTGACTATTTTCTTAGCGGAATTGACCTAAATGTCAGCATTGAATAATTATATAAAACATAAAAATAGAAAAAATTAATATAATTTATTTAAAATATAGATTAGAGTTGCAATGTACATATTTGAAATAATTTTTCAGTTCTCTTTCCCCCCCCCCCCTTTCCTAGTGTTTTCATGTTTAAACGGAATTAATACAACTGTTGAGAATAGAGCACTTGCCAAAAAGTATTGATATTATTATATTTATGGATTTGAACAAAATTATAAATTTCATTTTAAACGTACCGCAATTAAAATCTTTTAAATTAATAAGCTTTGAATTTCGACTTAAACCTCGATAGAGAATAATAGATGGAAATATAATTGTGCTCGCAGTGTAGAAAGATTTTCGAGTAAAAGTCTTGGAAGCATAAAATTGCATATTTTTAAAATTTATTTTTAAGTATTTGAGGGAAATCATATGTTGATTCAAAAAATTTCTTCAGCGAGATTTATTTAAAAAAAATAATACCTCAGATAATACCTCAGATACGAATTTACGAATGAAACAATTTGCTATCTAGTCAAGATATTCTTGGATTTATAGTAAAGCAATAGATTGCAATGCATTAGTTATTTTCTTTTTTAACTCGAAGAAAAGTTGCGGCATTAATTAGTACTACTCAGAAAGAAATACGTTTTCCGTTTCAGATATATAGTAAATATTATTAATAAAAGAAGTTACGTAACATAAATTTTTTGAAAATAGGAAAAATAATTTTACATTACGCAATTTAACAGAAAATTATTTTTAACATGTAACTTGAGCATGAATTAACGACTGGAAAAGATTCAAGCCTTAATAGTATAAATGAATAATAAAGTTGCGTAAATGAGTTGAAGAAATTATCTTTTTTGATTTACGTTCCGCAAATGGGGACTCAATGATCAAGTCGTATGATATATTTCTTAATAGATTTCATTCAGCTCATTAAGTTTTAAATTATGTTTGTTACAAATTATGGAAATTTATAATTACAAACTTTTTAATTTTAAGTCCTGAAAAAGTATTCTTACATTTTAAGCACACATAGTTTGATTTCTGAACACAAATAATAGAAATAGAACTGAGGAATTGAAAAAATGCAGTTGCTGGTTTTAGTGAATTTTGAAGGAAATTACCTCGAAAATTTACAGAATAGAGAAATTAATCTTTACATTCTTTATTTTTTTTTAATCTTATTTTTCAGCGAAATGATTTCATCGTTTTATCGGTATATATTCAAATTTACTACAAAAAGCATGATTTTTTTTAAGATTTAAAAGTTGCTTAATAGCTCAAGAATATTCAATGAAATCTAAGAATATATATAAAAAAAGCTGCAATTTGTTTTCTATTTTAAATTCTTAAACGTACTAAGCACCAAAAGAAAATATGTTCTCAAGATTTATATTTTTCAATGCAGTAAGTTGAAGATTTCTTAAAAATAATATAGCTCTTTGTTTTTTTTCCCGATGATTCTATAAAAATTCGAAAACAAATATCATTACATATTCTAATAACTCAAAATCTGATAATTGAACATATTTTTAATAAACGTACAAGGACTTTCTCTATAAATTAAATACTGTTATCAAACAAAAACATTAAATATACATTCGTCACTTTATATACTAAAACTGCATTTAATGGTTGCCAAATTGGAAGACAGAACACGATGCAAGATCAAGGTTTTAGATAAGAAAAACTCAAGTATAGTTCAGATGTTTTAACTATCATAATGACACCGCAAGATAAAACATTTTTAATCAGATTTATAAATTCTTCCAAGTACTAGAGAAATAAAATTTAAGAAGGACAAAAAATAATGGACAATATCCAGTGTAGTGAATTAGAAATTTAGTTAATCATTTGCAATATTTTTTTATAATTCAAAGTAATTAAAGTGAAGTATATAAATACTTAAGAATGTTGAGTAAAAGGCAAGTGTATCAAGGGTAATAAAATTACACTAAAATCCTATACTTTTTTTATATAGATAATATTAATTCAACATTCTGTAATACAGAGTCTATACTATACACATTAAACTTGCATTAAATCTGTTAAATATAATGAAGGATTTATACATTTTCTAAGACAGATGATTAATAGAGTTGGTTGTACTGCATCTTTGAACACATGTGCTGATTTTTAATTTATATAATCTTATTTAGTAAAATATCGTTCAAAAGTAGGAGAGTAAAAATGCATTTATTTTTTAATGCGGAATTTCACATAGAGAAGCTTTGCATTTCCAAATATTTTATCATACAAGGGGTGATCAAATGAAAAGGTACGAAACGACACGGTGGGTACAAATATAGACTTTATTCAAAATATACACCATAGGCCTGAGCACAACGATCCCACTGATGAACAAGCCGCAGGATTCCTTGTTCCCAGAATTCCTGTGGCTGTGACGAGACCCAGTCCTTCACAGTGTCCTTGAGTACGTCGTCCGAGTTGAAGCGCTTTCCTTTCAGGCGTTTCTTCAGTGGACCAAACACATGGAAATCGCAGGGTGACATGTCCGGACTGTAGGACGGATGGTCCAACGTCTCCCATTGGAACTTGTCCAGTTCCATTTGTGTGACTCTGGAGACGTGTGGACGCGCGTTATCATGGAGCAGAACCACACCCTCCGTGAGCAGCCCCGGTCTTTTGTTCTTGATGGACCTGCGTAGGCGTCGGAGTGTCTCACAGTACACATCGGAGTTAATGCTTTTTTTCTGTGCTCGAGTCATTCTGTGCTCGCATCATTTGGACTCCGCTTTTTATAAGAGCCTTTGCTCTCTCCTGCGCATGCAGGCACCCGCGCATGATCCGATCCCAGTCAGAGTCTCCAATGGCATCCCGAGATGTCTCGCTACATTCTCCCTTGGCGGAATATGCAAATATTTAACTGTTTAATTTTTATGTCGTTTCGTACCTTTTCATTTGATCACCCCTTGTAGTTTGATGAATGCACCCAGCTCTTTTTTTTACACGAATTTGAAGTTAACGTTTCAAAAAAGTCTTACTTTTTCGAAAAGTTTATTTGATGTAACGTGATTCTCTTACAATTATTTACGTGTTATGTTGTACACAGAGCAGTCTCTTGAACGGTTGAATGAAAAACAAAATTCTCGTTTTTACCAAACTTCAAAAATTAGAAAGCGCTACGAACTGCTTCAATGTAACTGATACTGGGAAATTACTTTATTAGGTCTCAATGTTTGAGTGGGCATCAAGACTTGTATAAAGGTCTTAAAAAGCCGAAGTTCAAATGTCTATAATAGTTTCTAATTAAAAAAAGTCGACAGTTAAGGATCTTTCGGAAAGTAGTCCTCTAGTTCAAAACAGTATTACTGATTAAAAGTCCGTACTACAGATCTTAAGGGATGTGGATACCTCTTGTACCGTGTTTCCCAAACTTTTGATACATATGTACCCTTTCTATAATTTTTTGCAACGCTAAGTACCCCTCGTCAAAAAAAGGCGTGTTTCAATAACAATCAAAAAAATTTTTTTTTCTTTTTCGTGAGATACACAAAATAATAAGGAAAGAGAAATAAGATAATTCACATAATAAAATATAAATAAAAGTTGAATTGCAAATAACATTTATTTGGATAATTAGGAAGAATGAAATTGTTTGTGCTGAGAGATGACAAATCGTAAGAATTTAGTTCCCTGGTTGTTAATTTTAATCTGAGATGCACTTCCATGTCCAAAGAGTCTATTCCTTTTTTTCTACTTAATTTCCACAAATGCTGAAAAAGAAACTTCACATAAACATGAAGTTGGAAAAGGCAAGATGTATTTCAGAACTTTATCTGTTAAAACCGGATACACATGTTGAGTTTGTAACCATAATGATGTTAAAGTACGCTACTTATGTTTATTTTTCAAGAATCCGTTTGAGAAAAACTGTCCGTCTGTAACGAAGTCTAGTATATTCTCTCCGTGTTAAACCGAACCATCTCATGCCTCACAAGACTCTTGACACATGAGAACATAGAATTAGGCGCTGCTAACATGGTGAAGTACATATCCCCACAAAAATCCGGTGCAACGTGCACCCACA
>BMAO01032599.1:0-24717 GCA_019973975.1 Trichonephila clavata | reverse complement strand
AGTCAACACTCTGAAAAACAAATGTTGTGCTAATAGATACCACACAAATATATTACAATTATTCATATTTATTTTGTAAAAGAATTAGGGATTCAAAAATGACTTTTTTTATTTTGATCATGTAAGAGTGAGCAGGAATTTTATATTCCATAAATGGACATAAACATATTCTATTATATACAGATTTTAATTAAAATTTTTAATTCCTTAATTTATTATATTTGGAAATCAATTCTCGATCAATCATATCTTTTACCTAAAATAGCACAGCGAGTAAGGACTTTCAAATGTTGCATAATTTTTTACATGTAATTTTACAAATGGTAAATGATAATTTTGACTTCTAATGTTTAAAATGGTACTTGATTAATCATCAAGTATAAACATTAAAGAAGCTGTAGTAAATTAAAATATTTTTCCATTTCTATAGTGAATGGTTCTCAAAAATGTTTCTTTTTCCCTGTAATATTCTAAAATTATTAAAACAAAAAGTTTTTGATTTATATGTATGTATACCTGTTTTTGATACAACATGTATGGTTACATATCAGATTTTTGCATCCTAATTTTTTAGATAATTAAATACTGAAGTATCTCTGTTAACTACTGTGAAGATGTGTAAAATTTAGATTAACTAAACATATGTTCTATTGTGTGTGTGTTGGACACACCTGTCCTTAATTTTACCAAAAACATATCAATCACTTGCAAAATATTATTTTGGGGGACATTAAGGTATTTTCAATATTTAAAACATTGAATACACTAAAAAATCTCTTGCAGTGAAACACCCTCTGTTAAGGTTTTCATATGCAAATCACTTAATGTTATTTGCAATGCATTTATTTTCTGTACAATATTCTTCTGCTTCTATTGTGTTTTGTAAAGGCAAGCTTATTAGAAGGAATGGAAAGTGCTGGCTTAATCAGAATGTAACGTTTGCTATCCCTGTATTAAAAGAATTTTTTTTAAACTTTTTACATAATTATGCATGTATATGTAACTACTCATGAATTTAAAGCTTATAAAAATGTAAAATAAAAATAACGTGAAATTTAAAATGTCAGTTGTAGTATAGTAAAATTGATAATTAGAAATTTTCTTTTATCGTAATTGTTTTTTTAATATTAGGAAAAGTTAATGCAATCAGTATTTTAAGAATATAGATAGATACGTGCTTCTCAATTTCTATATGATCTAGCTCTTCAGTATCGAACTGATTTATTCCCTGATTTCTGGAAAAATAGTGGAATATGAATCTCACAAATTATTAAAATATATTGTATGTTCTTCACCATACAGCATTATACATTTATGGATGCATATTTTTTAAAGTACATATGAACTTCATTAATTTACTTGTATTTGTAAGTGTATTGTTCTGAAAATTACAAAACAATGACTTTGCTGAGCCAGTTCAGTTTCAAAATCTTATCTATCATGCTTGTTAAATTAGTGAAAATAGTTATATAAAGAGAAAAAAAAAAATGTAGGTGAGTTCAACTGCATACTTATTCATCAGTTAGAAAATCAGAACAGGTCCCAGAAGTAGAACCCTGGTTTTTTTTTTCGTGTCTGCAAAATTGAAATGCTTTGAAGTCGACACATTTATCAACATACAGTACAATAAAATTTCAAATGACTGCAACATAGAAAATGCATAGATATATATTAACATTATATACACAGTTAGGAAATAAAATGAACAAAGTTATGATGATATTTCTATAAATTAAAAAGTATTTTGTATTGCTACTAAATGGATGGCAAAATTTAAGAGTGAGATTTTATTCCAATAAAATTTAACAGAACAAATTTCTTTATTAAGACAGTTTCAGTTTCAAATTTTTGTCTGTAGTGCTTGTAAAATTGTCGAAAATAATCTTAAAATAACAAAAACAAGTATTATAAAAAAACAAGTCAATTCCTTCTTAGGTAAGAAAAATTTTATTTTAGTTACTTTTTATCAAATAATTATAGTTAATATAAAAATGTGTATACATATGAAGAATCACAACATTAAGTGACAATTAATTTTTATTAATTATCATTAAAGTATTGCATTGCTATCCAAAACAAATGTGTTTCAAATTTCAGTTCAACTGAATGTTTTAAAATGTGAGAAAAAGCCTTTTTAATTTTGGACACAAGTCGCCAAAATGGTCACTATGTCGCCAAAAATGATGCCAACATGGATGCATTTATAATTATTAGAATAATTAGTTTTAATCAATTTTTATTAATTAAATTCTGTATTGTCAACCAAAATAATCATGTTAAAATTTTAGCTCAATCGAGCGCTTTAAAATGTATTATACTAACGATTAAAAATTTGAACAACATAAATAAATATTGAGAAAGTGTGAACTAATAGTAGGAATTTAAAAAAAAACGTAGGTAATCAACTACATACTTAACAAATACGGAGCATTCAGAATAGATCACAGAAGTGGTACTCTGATCTGTGTATATTTGCAAAATTAAAATTCTTCGAATTCGAAATGCTCAGAAAATATTTCAGATTCTTTTTAAAACTTTAAAAATCGTCAGCGTATTTGATAAAAAAAAAATATTCAAAATGAGATAATTAAAAAGTACACACATTTCAGTCGAAATTTCTTTTGGAACAACTTCTTTCATTTGTTTTTGATAGTAGATGTAAATACGAAAATTCCGCCAAAATACTCAGTCGAATCAAACACGTGGCTATTTGTTTTGTATATCATCACGTGATTATGACGTCAGGTGTATCGAGTCCATTCATTAATAAATGTTAATTACCAAAATATCTAGATTTTAATTACTTGTTCTTCAGTTAGCTTTTAAAAAAAGCATTGACAAATTTGCATAAATAAATATTTTTTAAAAATAAATTTAAAATTGATCTTTATATTTATTTATATGCGTAAATGCCAATTGTAAATGTATCCGGATATTTTTAATTACTATTCATTCAAATATCAAGTTTAAAAATATGAATTTGTGGAAAACCTCCTCATTCATGTTCTCTCTGAAATAAACTGAAATTCAAGCATTTGTTTTAAATTCAAGTATAATTTGGTGTACGTTAACAATACGTAAGACGCCCTAACACCTGGCTTTAAAATTTAAAAAAACAACTAATGGATCTAATTAGTTTTTTCGTGGTTATTTTTGTCAAAGCGTAAGAATTTTTTACAAATAATTTGATGCAAAAGTTTGAAAATTATTCATATTTAGTAGTTGGAAAGTTTAAAAGGTTTTAAATTTTGAAGTGTTCAATTTCTTATTAATTTTTTGACACCTTATAATGAAATAATCATGTTTTAAAAACTGAAAGCATTGGTTAAGAGAAGAAAAATGAAGCAATAATATATAGTTATAGATATTTATAGAGATATATATTATAAAAACGTAATTTTCCGTTTGATCATTTTAAGGTGAAGAAAAAATGCGAGTTAATCAAGCAAAGAGAATGTACTTAAAAAGTAATTTTTCCAACTATATAAAATAGCAGATTACCGTCCCAACTTGTTAAAACTTCAAATTAATATAAAAACAAATGAGAATTATATAATATTTTATTTATGCGTTGGAACTTTTCAAAACTTGAAAAAAATCTTTAAATTCAGAAAACTACAAAAAGAATTTATTTAATTCAAACGCAATAATATCTCAAATCAAGCTAATTTACAAACACTAACTTATATTTCGTTCACTAAGGGTTCTGAAGAAATTCTTCCAGCTTTTTTACGATTGCTTGCGAGCCATAAAACTTTCTGCCAGTGTCCATTGTGTCGTCGCAACCCTCCCTAATGATGTTAAACCTTTAAAAAGGGAAAAGGATTTCGGGAAAATACGGCCTACCCACTTTTGAAACACTCTCTTGAAGTCAGAAAAAGACGGTAGTTCTATTAGAATTCGTTATGTCACAATTACTTTTCCAAATTAATGTTTAAAAAGAAATTCTCGCTTTAAGCTTATTTATTAAGAATACTACATGTTTCATTTTCATGCTTCTATCGGGATTAGAAAGAATCCCGCCATTACTTTTCTTTTACATCTGGCAGTGGCAGGAGAGGGTAGCCGGGCTTAGACAGCACCTAGGAGGTGCTGGCTTAGATCGACTCCAATGCGTGGCGGCGGTGAAAGGGGAGGGAGAAATTATGGCGTTTCCTGTCTTTTCGGAGTGGCGAAACACACTGCAACTCCATGTTTTCTTGGGAAAACTAAAATCGCTATTTTTTTTTTTTTTTGATATTTCCGAAAAAAAATCATTTTTTTTCGAAGCTTGTTCTAATGCTAAAAGTAGCGGGTTCTTCAAGTGAAGTAGCATAAAATTTGCGAAGTAGCATTAGAATAAAAAAAGTAGCGAAAAGTTTTAAAAAGTAGCAAAATTCGCGCGATCTGGCAACACTGATTGATCACAATCATATGATATATCCTATGATAATGGATAGAAATTATTATCTCTTTTTCAGACGTTATTTTTCTCCAAATAAAAGTTATCAAATATTTCAAGCACAGTAAAAAAATTCTGAATTTGTTTTCATTCATTGCTACTTTCTCTAAAATTTTCTGTAGATGACAGTGCTTCGGGGAACTTATGGTAAACCCAAACGTGGGACCCGTACGGAATATGGCAACCCCTTAGAATAGTTTTGAGAATCTGGCCTGGTAGAGACAGAGAGATGTAAACACACTAAGCCGATGTGTGGCGAGCCCCGCAATAAATCAATATAGAAGGAGAAATGTTGCCTCTTGTCACCATAGTGGTGACCCCGTATCTTCACGCACAAATTTTAACTTCTGAACAGTCTGTTACCAAATCGATGGTGGGGAAAAAAACATCGTCATTTATTAAATTTAAAATAAGGACTCAATTCCTTTGTCCATGGATCCGTGTATCTACTTCCTTGGTTTCGATTTCGGGTGTGGCACGCATTTTCAACTGCAAAAGTATCTTAGATAATTGGATCTTTTTTCTCTGTTTCATCTTTCTGTGCTCTTAATTAAACTTGAATTGTTTTATCAATTTCATATTTTATTTTTTTCTTTCATCCTTTATGCTAAAATTAATTAATTGTATATAATAATTTCTGATGAAATAAAATTCTTGCGATACAATTTAAAAATATCATGCGTACAATAGATGAAAATTCCAAATTCTAATTGACTATAATATTACTGATTATTATAGCGCTTAATAATTGAATATATACATATTTTATTGTTTATTTAGTAATTTTGTTCTAAAACCTTGCACAATGTCGGAAGTAAATGCTGCAAAAATGCCATTATATAATACATCCGATCGCACTTTATGGTTTATTATGTGCGAGAGTGCACTCGGCCTTAGGAACCCCAAAACCAATAACTGAGTCTTTAACCAAGTACACACACACACATTGACATAGTAGCTCATCTCCCTCCCAACACCGCGTCTTTAGCTCGCGATGCACCCAGATGCCACTTACACCTAAGCGTAAATAAAAAACGATGACATATATCGTTCAGGGGAACCGTCGCAGCAGGAGATTCGGAAACTTCTTTCGGGGGAAGAATTAGGTTTTCGAAAACCTTCCGAACTACATCGAAACATGAAATGGCGCGCAGAATCTTTGAATGTTGACGATAAACTAATGATGGAATTATTTCTGCAGCGTTTGCCGTCTTCGGTTCAAACAATTTTAGCTGCTGTTTCAGACCTCACTTTAGATAAAGACGCCGAAATTGCAGACAGAATTCTCGAAGTCTCTCCATCTCCTATTGAAATTTTTTCTGTTTCTAATAAAAAGGAACAGTCATTAAAATCTAAAATGTTACCTGAAATTTAAAAATTAAATAAAAGAATTGATCGCCTTTCAATCTCTCGTGGTCGCTTTTGATACCGTCGAAACGAAAATTTCCGGAACATAAATGAGTCTGAGATACTAAAACAAAATTATAATCAGTAGGCCATTTAAAGCATGCTAATCTCCATTCTATTCAAATTTCTATTTCTAAAAATACAATCCATCATAAACTTTTGAAAGAGAATTTCCCTCTATCACAAAATTGCCTAATCCCAATCAATCAGGGAAACACAACACTGTTCATCATATAATAACGAAAAGTCCTCCTGTGGTGGCAAAACCCCGAAGGTTGGCACCAGATCGCCTAAGAATTGCAAAAACAGAATTTCAAAATATGAAGCATCTGGGACATTTACGACCTTCGAAAAGTAACTACGCTTCCCCACTTCATATGGTTCCCAAAAAAGGTACTTTAGATCGGAGACCTGTTGGTTATTACAGAGCTTTAAGTACTCAAATATTAAAAGATAAATACCCCATTGCTGATTTTACAGCTGAATTACATGGCTCAAAAGTTTTTAGTCGAATTGATCTAGTAAAAGCCTATCATCAAATTCCTATTCACCCAGATGATATACACAAAACGATAATTTGCACTCCGTTTGGTTTATTTGATAGTACACGAATGCAATTTGGATTGGGTGACGTATCCGCAACGTTATAGATGATGTCACTCGTGGCTTACCTGGAATTTACGCTTTTGTCGATGACATTTTAATTGCATCTAAAAATCCCCAGGAACATTATTAACATTTAAAAAACCTATTTTCAAAACTAGATGAATACGGTCTATGCTTTAATGTTTCTAAATGCATATTTGGTGCATCATCAAAAGACCTTTTAAGTTTCAATCTGTCAGAAAATGGAATTAAACCTCTACCTGATAAACTCTAAAATGTATTCTAGATTTTCCTAAACCAAACACATTAACACAATTACGTAGATTTTTGGACATGTTTAACCTTTTTAGTTCTTTATACCAAAAGCCGCACATATACTTGCTCCCATTGTTCAGTTTCTAGAAGGACATACAAATCAAAAGAAATCTCATTCTAGTGTTCGCAAATCATTCGAACCATTAAAATGAAATAAAAACACAGAACAAGCTTTCCTTGCAGCTAAAAACGCTATGGCAGAAGCTACCCAATTAAGACATCCTATTTCAGGGACTCAATTGAGCCTGTGAGTGGACGCTTCAGATATTGCTATTGGAGGCACTTTATCCCAATTATTACAACTGAAATGGGAACCAAAAGCCTTTTTTTCCCATGAAACTTAACAAAACTCAGATAAAGTGGTCAACTTATGATAGGGAACTATTTTCAATTTATTCGGCTATAAGAAAATTCAAACATATGTTAGAAGGCAGAAACTTCATAATATACACTGACAAAAAGCACCTAATTTATGATTTTAAACAAAACCCAAATAAACGTTCTCCTTTGCAATTACGCTACTTAGATTTAATGTCCCAATATTCTATCGACATTCGGCATGCACAAGGTTCAGAAAACACAGTTGCTGATGTTCTTTCCAGAAATGTGGATTTGATTCCATTACTAATTCTCTAAATTTAAATTTTAAAGAATTTACGTTAGCACAGAAAAATGATCCAGAAGTTCAAAAATTTCTACAGAATAATGAATCATCTCTTAAATTAGAGCTAAAGCCATGCCAAGCCTCAAATTGCAATTTGCTTTGCGATATTTCAACAGGAGTTCCACGTTTTTTTCGTCCCTGCATCTTTTCGAAAAACAATATTCAGCTCTCTTCATAATCTTGCACATCCAGGGATAACAGCTTTTACAAAACTCATATGCTCTCGCTACGCGTGGCCTGGCATGAAAAGCCAAATAAAGCAATGGAACCGATGTTGTGAATGGTGTCAAAAGTCGAAAATCCAAAGGCACACTAAAACACCTCTAGGAACATTCTCACTTCCTGAAGCTAGATTCACTCACATTCACATAGATATTGTAGGTCCCTTACCACCATCTGAAGGTCGTGATTATCTTCTTACGATAATCGACCGCTTCTCCAGATGGCCAGAAGCAATCCAGATTCCAGACATGAAAGCGAAAACCATTTGCCGTGCAATTTTTGACACTTGGCTATCTTGTTTCGGTTGCCTATCTATAATTACCTCTGATCAAGGAACCAGATGCTTTCATCAATGTCCAGCTGAATTTACTCGCATGCTGAGCTCAAAAAATCAAAACCACCACATATCATCCAATTTCAAACGAAATTGTTGAACGTTTCTATCGGCAATAAAAAACGGCCATTAAAGCCCATGAGAATGACAGATGGTCTGAAATAGTCCCCATCATCCTTCTCGGCATTAGAACCGTAGTCAAAGAAAAAAAAATCGACCATTAAAGCCCATGAGAATGACAGATGGTCTGAAATGGTCCCCATCATTCTTCTCGGCATTAGAACCGCAGTCAAAGAAGATCTACAATCTTCTTGTGCTGATATTGTTTATGGAACAAACCTACGTCTTCCTAGTAACATGATTGATGTGTCAAACATTTCTTTTTGTGACAATAATTTCATTACTAATCTTCGTAAATGAATGCAACAACTGAATCCTGTTGCAACATCTGCTCACTGCACTGATCGATTCTACATCCATCCTTCACTAAAATCATCATCTCATATCTTTTTGAGAATCGATCGCATGTAACCACCTTTACGTCAACCGTGTACTGGACTACATAAAGTTCTGTCCAGAACAGACAAAACCATCACCATTGACGTTAATGGTCGAAAAACTACAGTTTCTCTAGATCGCGTGAAACCCGCACATCTTTTCTCAGAAACTGTATGTGAAACTCCACCTTCAGTGTGTGAGCAAAAGTGCAAAAGATTATAAAATATCTGTTAACGAAAAATCAATATATACCACGAAATCAGGAAGACGTGTACATTTTCCAAAAAAACTAGCCACTTATGTTACATAATTTTTTTGTCTTTCTAGAAGAACTTTCAGTTGGAATTTTTTTTTGTATTATATTTGTATATATCTCATTTATATATGTTCTATTTTTTGTATACACTGGTGTGCAAAAATTAAGGACGAGACGGTTTTTTCAATATAACTTTGTACAAAAGTATTCCAACTCAGCACATTTAATACCGTAAGATCCCCAATACGTAAGGACATGAGTAATGTAAGCAACATTTACTAAACGAGAAATCAGAGGGATAAAAAGAAGCTTTATTGAAAAAGTAGCATGGAGCGCAATGCGACTGAAGGCCGAAACATCCCTGTGATGGGTGTCCAGCAAGAAATATCCGGTCTTTAGTAGGGATATGATCTCCCCTGTCTGCTAGGCAGGTTTCACAGCGTCTGCCCATGCTGAGAATGAGGGTGTCAATGAGTTGTTGAGGCATTGCTGCCCATTCGTCTTGCAGCGCCAATCGAAGCTCCGGAATCGTTACTGGTGGTAAGGTACGAGCTGCCAAGCGTCTGCCTAGTTAATCCCATACATGCTCGATGGGATTGAGATCCGGAGATCGTGCCGGCCAATCCATACGTTCAATATCCTCACTCTCTAAGAGCTGTTCGGCAGCTACTGTGCGATGACATGGTGCATTGTCGTCCATGAAAAGGAACTGCGGACCCATAGCGCCTCTAAAAAGACGCACATATGGAAGAAGAATCTCGTTACAATAACGGGTCCCGTTGACTGAACCTGCGTCGAAGATGTGAAGGTCTGTACGACTACCAAGCATGATGCCTCCCCAAACGAGAACACCGCCACCTCCATACCTGTCCCTTTCAATGATGTTCGAGGGATGATTGCGGCTTCCCCGCTCTCTCCAGATGAGTATGCGATGAGAATCGCTACTCAGACTGAATCTGCTCTCATCTGTAAAGAGTACTCGTCCCCATTCATTGTTTCTCGAATTCCGGTGTTCCCAGCACCACAGAGAACGCCTTCTCCGATGGACAGGCGTTAGAGGTACACACCGCACAGGGCGTCGTGCAAACAGACCACCACCGTGCAGTCTTCTGGCCACGGTAAAACGCGATATCGGTCGTCCAGTCGCCTGTGTCGTGTGTCTAGCGATTTCTCCCGCTGTCTGCCGCCTGTTTCTTCTGGCCTGTAAGGCAATATACCGGTCATCTGCGGGTGTGGTTCCTCGTGGACGACCACTACTGAACCCCCGGATAGCTGTTCCTGTAGTTTGAAATTGTCTCCAAAGTCGTGAAACGATGCTGTGAGCAATTCTGAACTCTGCAGCCACACTTGTCACACTGCGACCTTCCTCCAACTTCCCAATGATTCGACCTCGGGTAAAAGCATCCAGATGTCGTCTAACAGATTGATTATTCGCCATTTCTCGCTGAGGCAGCAACTCGGTGTGATTTTAACTGCTATACGGTGTGCAATCTCTTTGCCAGAAATACTAATCTTACACAGACAACATGCTTTACTACTCAGACACTCCCCCATTACGTCTACCTGCATATCTGCGCATGTGCTACCGTACATCACCTCACTTAATCTCCTGATTGGTCTTTCTGTCCGCTCTGCCGCTTCGTTCAGCTGATTTTTCGACTTCGTCCTTAATTTTTGCATACCAGTGTATATATTATATTCAAATTGTTAATGTATTTCTACCAGTACGGATTGTAAAAAAAAGAGGTTGGGGGGGGGAGAATGAAAATAATGTTTTTAAAATTTTAAAAACTAATGTCGTTCCCTTAGGTTGTTACCCTCAGCCACTGGGGGGGGGGGATACACTGTGGTAAACCTGACCATGGGTCCCGTACGGAATATGGCAACCCCTTAGAATAGTTTTGAGAATCTGGCCTGGCAGAGACAGAGCGATGTAAACACACTTAGCCGATGCGTGGCGAGCACCGCAATAAATTAATATAGAATGAGAAATGTTGCCTCTCGTCACATTATAAACTTTTATAGTATATCTCAGAGATCATTCCTGAGAGAGGTATATTTTATGCAAGTTAAAATATGCTTCAAATAATGAATTCTAATGCAAGTTAAACAAACAGCATTATCATGTAAATTTATTTTGTATAGAAGGCTGGGCGTTATCTAATATTTTCCAGGAGAAACGGACAAATATCACTCATGAAAAGGTCAAGAAAAAACTGACTCAATATAAAATAATTTCAATCGAATTAAATTTTTCAAAAAAACATTTACTTGCAAAGAAAATATGAAAAGTAAAGCATTAGAGCCATATTAATAATAATAAAAACACACATACATTTGGGTTTTGAAACATTTTTCTGGAGTTCCTCTTTCCTGTGAAATGACATTTTTAAGACTCACAGAATTAATAAATAAACAAAAGATTAAGAATTATAAAAAAAAATGCATGTTATGTTATGCATGTAATGCATGTTACGCTAATGTAAAAATATTGTATAAAAACAAAAACAATTCACATTAAACGAAAATTGTTATATTTAATTAAAAATATAACAATTTACTTTTAACATATTTTGAATCTAAATGAAATAATTTAGACGAAGAATGTGAATAAACAGAATTTTTTAAAATAATTGTTAAGTAAATTATTAAACATGTTCATAAAATCTATATAGTATCAGAGGCGGATTAAGCTAGTTGGAGGCCCCTGGCGGTAAAAGGTTTGGGGCCCCCTGGGCTGAAGAGTCGAAAAACTTAAATAGTGAAAAAATTCGCTGACCTTAAATTCTCAAAATAAAATCTATAGCTAATAAAAAAAAATTACGGTTCAAAAAAATTTAAACTTTATTTTAAAGAATTAAAAAAAAAACTTTACTTAAAAGCTTAAAACTTTCCTATATAACTTTACGTCTTGATTTTGGATGGTGACCACCTCATACACAGCACTATTGTTTTACTGTTTTTTGTAGACAACTCTACGGAGACAAATTTTAATTCTTTTTATGCTTCGTCATCATTTTATTGGGCTGCTCGTCGACTAATGGCAGAGATGCCAAAGACGGGCGTAGGATAAAAAAAAACGTCTTGAATTTTCTTGGGCAAATTCATCGATTATTTTTGCAGTATCTATTTGGTCTAAAACATCTTGTTTTATATGTAATATAGCCATGCTCTTCAGTTTGTCTTCGTCCATACTACTATCTTAAATAATTTTTAACGCTCTATAAAACCGAAAAATATCTCTATTCTGATGCATTTGATATCGGTATAGTTAAAAATATTTTTAAAAGTATCTCTACATTAGGGAAAGTCGAGATAATTTCTTTAGCAACTAGATAAATTTTATATTGGAGTGTTCATAGTATCTTTGTTTTCTTTTAAAAACAGCAAAAAATTGATCCAATTCAGCGTCAAAATTAAACAATTCAATATCGTCTTTGTAAATATCCTTTAATTTTTGTACAGCTTTCTTCTTAATTTCAGGTAACCTCTGGTCAAAAAAATACAAAAAAGTGTTCTATAACAGTTTCGTATATTCCAGCTCTTCGCGATAGTTCTGCACTTTCCTATCGCATATGACATGTAATGAGTTGATCAAGAAATTTTCTCTATTTTCAAATTCCTGACCTTCTTTAGTTTCACCAGAAATAATTTTTCTCTTTCGCTTCCTGCAAGCTTGTCCAACTTCCTTTTCAAATGAGAGCTGTGATAAAGCAGTTGCTTCTTGTTCTACTTTTCCAAATTCATTCCTGAAATTTTGTATATAATTTTCTAAAGATTTCAGTAGATTAGATCCTTTTAATAGCTCACACCCAACTGATTGTAATGCTTTTCCAGTGGCACTCACCCTCAGGAGTATGGTATCCCAAATCACGGTCATTAGGGAAGTTTCATACTTGCCCATCTGTTTCAAAAGAGAAGTTGCCTCAAGTATTATGATCTTCTTCTCCTCATTTGTATCACGGATTTCAGCCAGGGCCTCTTTTATGTATGTATAACCAAGTCTTATAGCTCGTACGGCATCTGCTCTTGCTGACCATCGTGTATCTGAAACTTTTTCACAGAGATTGCATGTTTACTCCTTTCCAGATTTTTATTTAAAATTCACCAGCGATGGGTTGACACAGAAAAAAAAATTGAATAATTTCTGTACAAGCATAAAATATTTAATTGCATCGCTACAACTTTCTGCTGCTAAATTTCCTACTAAAATTAAAGAATTACTGACACAAGGAATATAAACTGCGCTTGAATTGTGTACTTTAATACGTGCCTGCAGACCTGAGTAACGACCGGACATATTAGACGCATTATCAAATGATTGCCCCCCCCCTCTACAATTTTTAATATCCAGTCCAGATTTAGCTAAAATTTCTATTACTTGTTCCAAATATGAAGAAGTATGTGCTTGTATGGGTAAAAATTGCAGAAATCTTTCTTTTATTTTACCACTAGATGAGACATATCTTACGATGAATATTAGTTGGTCAACATGTGAAAAGTCGGGCGAAGAGTCAATTACGATACTGTAATACTTCGCATTCTTAATCTCATTAATTATATGGGCTTTTACTTGTTTTCCAATAATGCTTATAAATTCGTCGTAAATTTGGTGGGACAGGTAGCTAACATTGCCTCGTCTTCGATTGGCGTATTTTTGAAGGTGCAACTTCAAAAAAATCATCGTATTCACTGAGATAATCCAGGGGGGATGTTAAATAATTTCCTTTTCCTGTAGATTCCTGTCCTTCATCGTGTCCAGTGAATGCTATCCCTAAACGGCTCAAAAGTTTTATTATTGATATTATTCAAGACTTTCCACCAATAAAAAGCTCTTCATATTTTTTTTCTGTAATTACTGACTATCAATTTTTTTAAATTTAGAGGACCTTTTATACAAAGTGCACACAGCTAATATATATTCTCTTGATATTTCGTACCCGGACAGAGTTGCCGTAACTGTTTTCCAGATTTAAAAACCAGTTAGTAAATTAGATGATGTCGCAGAAAACAGTTTACAAGGGTAACAATAAACAGCTTTGCTTGTTTCGGAAAATACTAGCCAATTTCTTTCTTCTTTCACTCCATTTGTTTTCTTTCTATAAAAATGATCATAAGAAAGTCCCCTGTAATACACTTGATCTCTGTCTTAACAAACTGATATCAATTACCGATGTTATTCGGCTTCTTTCTAATGATATAGTCAATCATTAAATCTGTTAATGTGTTAGGCCATAGAGCTATATCATTTAGAATCTCAACATCAAGATCAATAATTCTTTCTGGTCTATCTTTATCTTCTTCACTTTCCCTATCACAATTTGACTCACTATTGCTTCGAACTTCTTCATTGTCCCCTTTTTCACTGCCGTCTCCTTTATTTTTTTTACTGTCAGTGGGAATAATGGGTCTCCCTTCACTAGTACTTAATTCTGGAAAAATATTGGAGGCTGACGTACATTGGGGATTATCCAAGGTAGATGAAGAGGGCACTGAAGAAGTGGCGCCTAAAAATTTATGCAGTGCATTTTTCTGACTTTCAGCAATTTCCAACTTTCGTTAAATTTTTTTTTTCGTTTTTCCGCTCCACTTTGATAACGCTTAACGCTGCCCTGAAAAGTTTGAAAATTTTGTATTTGTTTTTCGGATATGAAGCGACACCATATATGCGACAAAATTTTTTATACCCGATAGACTACAAACACCTTATATTAATATTATAAAACGAAGTGAAACGCACCGCACAAAACCGAACGCGAATATTAAACGCCGACACGAATTTACAAACTTCGATAATATCTGGGATGATCGGCGAGTTTAGCACAAATGGGCATTTTCTGCTTTGCTTGCACAAAGCCTCATGTCTGGCCGGGGGACGATTTCCGATTCCGAGTCAGATAATTTATTTCTCTGTAGCAGTCTGGAAGGAATTTGAATGCTTGAAAATAAAGTTATAAATCTGAATTAAAAAATTACCATATACTTTTTTAATTGAATCTAAATTTTACAAACTTTTTAAAGTTTTCTACTTATTATTGGAAACTGTAAATTTTTCCATGAAATATTTTGATAATTAAAATAATAATCTTAAGCATTTAAATTTTTTTCCAAGCTGTCATAAAATTACATTTCATCTTTTTAAAATTTTCTGATAGAATTATGAAATTTCTGATTTAATACACACATTATTTGTTTAATTCTTTTATTCTTTACAGAAATCGACGTTTAATTTCTAGAACAAAACGTAGCTTAGCTTCCGGATTACTTATAATCAAAATTATTAAAATGTCTCAACCAAAAGTAAGCATTCAAAAATTCTAAGGTTTTCTTTTAAAGACTGGAAAAACAATTATAATACTCTTGATTTGTAAAGTTTCCTTTTAAAGTTTCTAAATATAAGTTAATAAAACATTAACTGAATACAAATGTTTTTTACACATTCTAGTTTAGTATTATTACTATACTTGTTTGTTTTTTCAAAAATCTTAATACTTGTGACTAAACAGAACAATAAAACATTTCCAAAATAATTTGAAATTTCTAAGATAACTCAAAACTGTTTGACAAAAGCGAAAATAGCACAAAAAAAATTTACAATTTTTCAATTAAGTTTATATCTTAATTGCATTCAAAGTTCCCTTTCTTAAAGTTAAACAATCTTACTACATATTGAATATTGTAGACATTTCAAACATTTTTATTTTGTTTGAAATCACTCGTATCTACTTTATAAATTGTGTTTATCATAATTTTATTTCTGTAATACATGTAACAGAGAGGGTGAAAGGAGCAATTAAAAAATAGTACTTATATTTTTCAACATTTATTATTGTTCTGTAAAAATAAACATTTCATTAAATGCTTTTTACAAGAAATTTCTGCCATAGCTTTGGCATTGTTGCCTTTTTTAAAGATTTTAAATATAGTTATAGATGAATTTTGATTAACTTTATTAGAAGTATACAGAATGTTGTACAATATTTTAAAGAAATTATGCATTTTAAAGTAATTGTGCGATTTTTATGTATTTTTATAATTTGTTATACACATATATTTAATTATTAGATTGCATTGAATATCCTTTCAAATTGTCGGACAAAAGATCTTAATCAAAAAAGTATCGCGAGCAAATCACTCTTAAAATGGCAATAAATACAAAAAGAAAAAAAAAGGATTTTTGCTTTTCAAATGTAATTGTCATATTATTCTTATGTAATCTGGCATCACTCAATTTTGTTTTCTGTATTGGCAATGCCTGGATGAGACAGTCTGTAAACAGCAATCATGTAACCTCACTTCTAAGTTATTAAAAGCTTAATTCAATTCATTCAACTCTCATTGTCTTACTTATAGTACAATTTTAATAACTTAGAAATTTTCTTGAATCGTTTCGTTTTCGAATTTAATAATGGAACAACTGCTGAAACCTGAAAGATTCGATATCGACCCTTCGTGTTCTAATGCGGAAACAAAATGGCGCCCTTGGAAAAAAACTTTTGAAAACTTTTTAGGAGGCATAAAAATCCTTACAGAAGAAAATGAACTTCCTTTGCTGAGTAATTATGTAACCTCAACTATTTACCAGTTCATTAATGATTGCACAACTTATGCTCAAGCTATTGCGATACTTGATTCACTTTTTATAAAGAAACGTAACGTTATATTCGCTAGACATTGCTTGTCGACGCGAATTCAACAAACGGAAGAAACTGTCTGTGAATATTTACAAGTTTTAAACCAATTGAGCAAAGACTGTGACTTTACTGATGTAAGGGCTGAGGAATACCAAAGGAGTATATTAGAGATGCTTTCATACGAGGATTAAAATGTCCTCGCATTCGCCAACGACTCCTCGAAAATATATCGATGACTCTCGATCAAGCTTTTGAGCAAGCTAGAACCTTGGAATCAGCCGAAGTGCATGCAGCTTCTTATATGGGAAGTTCTTTCCCAGTACAATCTGCAGCAATGAAAACTGGCGATTTTTCAGAAGAAACCTTAGAAACATCAGCTGCTTCCTCCTTCTCAAGTTCTCAAAAATGCTTCTTTTGTGGAAATGACTTGCACTCACGAACCAATTGTCCAGCTAGAGATGTTATTTGCAGAAAATGTGGGAAAAAGGGACATTACCAGCGAGTGTGCAAATCTTGACCTAATAGAAATTTTTCAAATGTGGTGGCTTCTTCAAACTTATTGGCAGCCATTTTGGATCTACTCAGTTTCCAGAAATCAATTGTGAAGGCATTGGTTAATAATATTCAGCTCAGTGCATTAATTGATACAGGGAGCTGAGAGTCTGAGCTCTACTTTAGTTTTCTGAACGAAAAACATGTGGCGAAATGTAAATCAAAAATTGAACCATATTTTGGAAAAATATCCATGGCAAACTCCTCCATGGTGACTGAAACAGTGGGTGTTTGTAGAGTTAACTCCTGTTTCATTATTTTCTGACTTGAATCCAGACTGTAGACCTTTGGTTACAAAGTCGAGACGTCATACGAATGAAGACAATAATTTTATGGCATTGGAAGTTCAGAAACTTCTTCAGGAAGGAGTCATTGTACCAAGTAACTCACCATGGAGGGCTCAAGCCTTTGTCATTAGAGGAGAAAATCATAAGCCCAGAATGGTAGTCGACTACTCTCAAACAATTAATAAATACACGTTACTGGATGCCTACCCTTTGCCTAAAATAGAAGAGGTAATTTTGAAAATTTCAAAAAATAAGGTTTTTAGCAAAATTGATCTCCAAAGTGCCTACCATCGAATTTCTATCCAGGATAGCGAGAGACATTATACAACTTTTGAAGCTTGTGGAAAGCTCTATCAGTTTTTACGTGTTCCTTTTTGGGTTACTAATGGAGTAGCTTGTTTCCAAAGAGTCATTGACAAAATTATTGAGGAGGAAGGACTTACCCTTACATATCAATTCATTCATGATGTTACTGTGTGTGGAAGAGATCAAAAAGAACATGATGACAACTTAGAGAAGTTCCTGACTGTGGCAAAGAAGTATAATTTGACTCTAAATGAAGATAAATGTACCTACTCAAGTAATTCTGTCCATTTGCTAGGCTACATTGTTCAGGATGGTATAATTAAACCAGATCCTGAACGACTAAAACCTTTGAGGGATATGCCTGTTCCGAAAGACTCATCTGCATTGCAACATGCTTTAGGAATGTTTGCCCGTTATTGCCGGTGGATCCGGGGGTTTTCTCAGAAAATACGTCCTCTTCTAGGAAAGAAACAGTTTCCCCTTTCTAGGGATGCTGTATTGACTTTTAATTCCCTGAAAGATGATGTGGCAAATGCTTCCTTGGCAACAATTGAAGATGACATACCATTTCGAGTGGAAACTGATTCATTCGATTTCGCAATTGGAGCTACCTTGAGTCAAGCTGGATGTCCTGTTGCCTTTTTCTCAAGAACCTTAAATATACATCTGAATTGAGGCATACATCTCCAGAAAAAGAAGCATATGCCATTGTGTGGAATCACTTCATCATTGGAGACACTTCTTGATGGGAAAGCATTTTGAAGTGTTCACTGATCAACAAGCAGTAGCATTTGTATTCAATCAGCGACATGGTAGTAAAATTAAAAATGAAAAGTGAATGCGTTGGAGACTTGAACTTGCTAGTTTTAAATTTGACATTATTTATCGTCCTGGAAAGCAAAACGTGATTGCTGATACATTATCCCGTATAACTGGAGCTCTAACTCCCAGAGTCGACTTAAACAATCTTCACAACTCTCTTTGCCATCCTGGAGTGACACGAATGCATCATTGGGTTCGTTGCAAAAATCTCCCTTTTTCTTTAGAGGATATAAGGAAAGTCCTCCTGTCCTCCAACTCCTGTCTAATATGCAACGAACTAAAGCCAAGATTTGTTAAACATGTTGGAACTCTTGTGAAAGCTACTTCCCCATTTGAAAGGTTGAATCTTGACTTTAAAGGGCCTTTACCTAGTGTTTCAAGAAATCACTATATTTTAACAATAGTTGATGAATTCTCTAGATTTCCGTTTGCGATCCCTTGTAGTGACATTTCTGCGAAAACTGTAATATTGCATTTGAAGTACCTTTTTTCTATTTTTGGAATGTCATCTCGCATTTCTCAAACTGTGGGGCGCGCCCTCCAGGAGAGCGTGATAACCCTTCTTGTGAGCGCGAACGTATCGCCAAAAATCGAAAACAAAAGATTTAAAATAATTATCAATTTGATAAAATAATTTACAATTTAAAATAATTACAAAGTAAGTACATTCTTATATAATAAAAAATAAAATACACATTCCCACTGATATAATACTCATCACTTATAATTGTATCAGTATTGCACAAGTATTTGATAATTAAGTTATCAATATTCAATTAAAAACAAGTTTAGTAATTACTAGTGACTCCCCTGGTCTTGTTATATACAAAATATTTATCTTGATAAATTGTGCGGTTTATAATTAAAGTCGTATTGTATTGTAGTTAGGGACGTCTCAAGGCATGGGCCAACTAGGCCTGGGCCCAGGATTTCGCTCTCAGTGGGGGCATCACTTCGTTCTCGACTCCGTCTTAATAAGATCATGATCCGGATAATTTTAATGTCATCAATTATACCCGTACATTCCCTCCGAAAAACAGTTAATTTCAAAGTGCATGTCAATTGGCAAAAGTGATAAGACTGTATTATTATGTGATGACTGTTGTCCAGTGGCGTAACGTACCCTCCCCCCCCACTACCAAGCCCGCTTTTCCGCTTAGGCACATGCCTAGGGCCCAAAAGATTTGGGGGCGCAAAAAATTACAGGGTCAAAAAAAGAGGGAAAAAAAATTAAAATTACAGAAATCGTGCACCCGCCTAGTGTTTATTAAAAAGCCAATTATTTTCTTTCGTTTTTATATCTAAATTATCAATTCTTCGTTTCACTATTGGCCAAATTATTATGTAAATCGCTTGGCTTCTCTTCCTCAAATCATATTTTGTGTCATGTATATCTGTTATTAAATTGTTCTCAAATCTCGAAATAAAATTTTTATTGCAGGGTTTCTCGATCTGTGGGGCGTGCCCTCTAAAGAAGGGCGTGATAACCAGTGGCGTAACTTGCACCCCCGCACGCACTGCGGGGGGGGGGGAGGGGCCCAAAGCCTGGCTGACGCCATGAGCATAGATTTTCTCAAAATTTGCTTCACATTTTTTAAAATCGAATTTTTAATCAATTTTGTAATCAGCGATCAAACGTCTAAAAAATCAAAACTTTCATAAGCTCATTGGTTATCTTTAATCCATAGCCAAATCAAAAAACTTTTTCTTTCATTTGCTGTAATCCAGGTGATGAGAGATACTTTTCTTTAATGGATTTTCTTTTTAAACCTAAGTTACTAACAAATAAAACAAAAGTCAGACAGAGAATTGGATAAAATGCTAGGAAGATACAAAAATTCAAGTTATTATTACTGTATATATTACACTAGCTATCGCATAAAAATTGAATTTTAAAAAAATCTAAAGCAAATTTCGAAAAAAACTCTTCGAGGTTAATAGCAAAACGACCTATAGCTTCTACATGCCAAGTTTCATACTCCTGGGTTGCTTAATTTTGTCGGAATAGGTGAAACACACACACAAACTCTTTCTTTTATATATTAGTATAGATTAGCAATAGGTAGGGGGGGGGAGACATGATTTACTTTTTGAGAAGTAGCAGAGAAAATTATTGGCGTCATTAGTTCCCCCCTTTCCCCAAGCATTTTCAAATTCATTTAGCAAAGTCGTAAATAACGTACGTTTGTTACGCTTTTTTCAAGTAAAATAGTATTACGATACTTGGAAAAGCAGATAGAGCATTTTAAATTAGAGCATTTCATGATAGATTTATGAGTATTCAATCAAATGAAGCATAATGAGAAGAAAGCATAATGAAATGTATCAGTTTTTTATTTATTTTTTCATGAAATCATTTTTGCTTCATACAAAGAACTCTCCTTCTTAAAAGTTGCAGTATTTATATGATCGAATTTAAGGTCCACACAAACACAGTTCATCCGGGGATTCAGAAATGAAGAATCATGTAAGGGATAACTTTTTTTCTTTCGTAAGAATTTTAAATCTAAAATTATTTTACAGTGTTGCTGTCTTTCTTAGTGTTCGTTTTTAACTGAGAAACCAAGTTATCTATCGTTAGAGATTTCCAGTTTTAATAAATATTATAAATACTCTCTAATGTTATACATGATTGGCTTCGTTTATTCAGACTCCGGTTGATTTTGTATTCAGTTAAAAGTTTAATATTTAATATTTTTTGCGTGATGTATAAAGGTACATTATGTTATGGTTTGGCAATCATTTGTATATTTTTTTAAAAAATATATACTTGCTGGAAAAGAGTGTTCTTAAGGACGAATGAGAGAAGATAAGCACTGAAGAAACCACTAGATTTGTTAATTCAATGCCAAAACGACTTCAGGAAGTTTTCAACACACGGAGTTATCCAACAAGATATTAAATAGCTCATTATCCTTTTTAAATAATTTTTACAGTTACTACTAAAACAGTAAACGCAGACTTTTTCTGCTTGATTTTTGTTGGTATCGCTACTAATCTGTCCTTATTTTCAAGGCTATGAAAGGAAACCGAGATTACTTTTGTTATTCTCAATACTTGGAATAAACTAAATAAAATATAATTTTTTTAAAAATTTCAAATTCGGGTTTTTAAAATTTTTTTCGTCGTTTATGTCAGCAGTAGTTGGTGAACGCAGACTTTTCTTACAAGTATATACATATATATATGCATAAAAATAAGATCCGGCTTGGGGCCCAAGACCTGACCTTGCGGGGGGCCCAATTATTTTCCGTTACGCCACTGGTGATAACCCTACTTGGGAAGGGGGGGGGACGCAAGCATATTACAAAAATCGAAAATAAAATATTTAAAATAATTATCAATTTAATAAAATAATTTGCAATCTGAATAATTACAAAGCAATACATACTCTTATATAATAAGAAATGAAATACACATTGAAACTGATATAATACGCACTACTTCTAAATGTATCAGTTCTGCACAAAGTATTTGATAATTAATTTATCAATATTCAATTAAAAACAAGTTCAGTAATTATTAGTGACTCTCTTGGGCTTGTCATATACAAAATTTATTTACAAAACTTAATATTTATCTAATTAGTGCATTTATAATTAAAGTCGTATTGCATCGTAGTTTTAACATCAAAGTACATTATAATTGCATTCAGTACATTGTTATCGTAAGAACTGGGGCGCAATGAAAATTATGACTGAAAATTGATCCGCAAATATTGAAAGTTTGAGAAGCACTGCTTTATCGCGATCTACAACACTCTTTTTGGTATCATGAATTTCTTTAGATTCTAAGCAGGATATCTATACACAAGGGCAGCCGAATTTACGATTTCTTCCAAATTTAAGATATAAATATAAAAGGTTGCAACATATAACGGTAATCGTCGCAATTCAGTTAAAAGTAATTTTGAATTTGTAGGCATTTCACCTAAATTATTTTCGTTGTTTGTTCAGTGTTGCAAACTTTACTTATTGAAAATTCTTGTTATTTTCAATATTTTCATTTTTTTTATATACTGTTATTTGAAAATAAACTTCAAGTTCCATGAAAAATTTTACCATATTATTACATCTTAAGAAACCTACACAAGAAGCAATTCCTTCCTAGTTACATTCTATTTTAATAACAATATGATTCATAATAAGCTAGTTTCCTGTTTCAATATTTCGCAATCTTCTCATATGATGATTTAATTTTACTGATGTAATTTTGTCCCCCCCCCCTCCTCTGCTCTTGCAGACATGTTTTATTTTAAATAATAAAAAAATGTTGTATTAAATTTTCTTGTTTATGCATATTTTTGTATCATTTCCTGTCTATCTCCATGAACCATTTTGTACCTCTTCCCCTCTGCTAGATGTGAGTTTGGTCTCCCGAATAAATTAATAGTTAGGGATTCTCCAACAAGGTTTAATAGCGTAGCATTACGTTTCTACTTCCTTTTAACGTCAATAATATTCGAGCACATACAAATCGCATTAGATAAATTTAAAACTAAAATTGTAGATTATTAAAAAAAGAAAGAAACCAAGTGGGGTTCGTTTAAGCGCAAACAACGCCAAGAAAGAGAAGACAGTAAGTAAAAATTGTAGCTTTGTATATATTTAAAATATTCTCATATTTTTACTTTATTATATACTTGATAGAATTCAACCAAGATAGAGCCCTCATTTTTTTTTTCTTGCACTAGGGCTTTTAAATACCTAGCTACGCCACTGTCTTCAGAAAATCCCTTTTTTTTCAGAGAGAGAGAGTTGGCGCAATTTTAAATCAGTAATGTCTTCAATTTTACTTCATTCCTTTAAAACTGCAAACGGTAACTCTGACTTTATTTTTGATTTATTTTGTATTTTCCCTTGAGACTTAAAAAATGTACAAACATTTTTATCATATTAAAATAAAATCAAAACATACATTTATTATTTGCTTTCCTTTACAAATGAGGCAATGAAAATAATGGCCGGCTTAATGAAATCTAATTTAAAAAATTTTTTATTTTGTTAAATTTTCCGTGTTACATTAGCTAATTTTAAGATTTTCGTCTATATTTATATATATATTTCAATGTACTTTTATAACACTGTTATGTTGATTAATATGCCTCAATACTTGCTTTCTTTGATTGAATACATCTTCCAAAACACACTTTTCTGTGCAAGAACAGTTTTATAAAGCTTAATTATTAGTGTAAACATGAAATTTCAAAAAGTAGTACTTAAGTTAGAACTGGTATTGAAGTTTTTTTACGAAACTTCAAAGTTTAATTCCTAGCATTGATATTTTGACATTGATCGCACTTGCATCGAGCTATAGAAATAAAAATAAATAAATAATATATACAATATTTCTTCATTTTTGAAGGAATGCTAAATGTTAATGCCTGTTGTGTAAAACTTTATTTAAATAATATAAAAAATATTAATTAGAGCATGAAGGTCTTAACGCGACTGTTGCTGGGATGGGGGATCTTTTCCCCGGAAGCTCATATCAAGTAGGTGTCTGATACTTTCGATTTCTTGTTTCACTGAGTGATTCTTTCTTGAAAGTATACCAATCCCCGGTCTAGAATTCACTTTACTTTATAAATTTTCTGAATTTTTCTTTATAAAAATAATAAAAATAAATGCAATAATATTTTCTTGATCCAAATGATACTACAGAAAAACTAGCTTTCAGAAACAGAAAGATTTGCTTTCATAATAAACAAGGAAACAAAAGTTGATTGTAAATTAATGCTTACAACATGTGTAAATGATAGAAAGGCTGGTTAATATGAAATTTTTTGTCTTAATTTTGTAGAACTATTCTTTGTTGAAAATTTCATTTACTTTTTTGTACAACATTTGGGATGTGATTTATATTTGCACAATTCATCATATTCTGAATATAATACTGTTTATGCTTATCATGCAAAGATTTAAAAATTCAAATTTATCGTAACCAGATATTCACTGAACATTTGGTTACGGAAATACACACATTTGTGTTAAAATTATTCTCACTTTTTGAGAAATATATTATTCTGGAATACCCTACTCATATCGTAAAGCATTTGAAATTTACTTCAGATCACAAAAAGAAGGAAAAAAGTTTTTTTTTCATTTTTGAGATTTTTTATTTTATGTACACGATATCTTACTTTTTCATAGCTGTAGAATATCATTGAAAAAAAATCAACTGATATACAACAGTTCTTCGCATTGTACAATCTTAATATCTTAAATATAAGCCAATATGAAAGAAAAAGTGAAAAAATTACACAAAGTGTTAATGTACGTTATGGAACAATGTAATTTACATTAACTTTACGAAATAAAAATCCATGTCAAGCATTATATCTGCGCAATATTATTTTTTTTAAAAAAAGAGT
>BMAO01032598.1:0-23098 GCA_019973975.1 Trichonephila clavata | reverse complement strand
ATTAAAAAAAACCTTGTTAAAGCAAATAAAATATTGAGGAATTTGTACATAAATTTGGTTCTATAAGCAAACATTTTAAGTGAGAATGATATTAATGAATTGCCACATTTTATTTTTTTCCCAAAATATTTTATCTTTCACTCATTGAACTACTGTTTCAGTTAATGCAGAAAGTATTCTTAAATGCCCATTAAAATTGCTAAATTTTTAAAAATTATAGACTGCTATTGTTACATATCCTATCACAAGAATAATTTTAATCATAAAATGGCAAATTTGTTAGATGATTTGTTATAAACAGGTTTAAAAACATGCTTTATTAGAAAAATGTTGAAAAAGTCATGACCTTTTTAACAATTTTTGTTTTAAATATTCAAATTTTTTAGCAGATTATTGAAATGAAAGTTGAATTAACTTTTGGATTAGTTAAAAAAAAGTATATGTAAATTTAGAAAAAATTTGTTAAGAAATAGTTTATGGTAGATAATTTACAAAATATTATAAAAATTACAATTTTTTAAAAATTTTATTAAAAATTATAATGTAGCTTTATTTGTTATTAACTTGCAAGATATTTTTAAAACATTTTTTTTTTACAGCAGAAAAGAGGGGCTTCAATTGTTTATGATTTTTCCTTCTTTATTCAAGACTTGCTCCTTTAGAATTTGGATCCTTTTTCTTGACTTTTTCCTCCAATTTCTATGAATGTGTTGATTATTCAATCTTATCCTATTCTTATATGTGTGTTATTATTTCCTGCATTTTCTATCTCCTATTATTGAACACTTCAATTTGGTTCATAGTGCAGACTGGAATATTATGAGAGTTAAAATTTAGCTGGAATGTGTAATTAGAATATTGTATTTTTTTTTTTTTTAAATTTTGGTTGAACTAAATGTGTTTATTTAGGAATTATCTTATTCAATGATAAAGTTTACTTCAGTCTTGTGTAAGTGTTTTATACTCATGTATGTGTACTATGGTCATCATCACCATTACTATTTACATATAAATCTAGTTCATATATAATCTTTATTAATATCTTGAGATGTGCCATTTTCCCATTTTCTGAGAAGTTTGTATCCTTCTCAAAACAGTGGAATTTAGATTTAATTGTACTTTGTATGTAAGTTTATGTTATTATACAAATTAAAAGAACTTAAATTTCTTAAAATGTTAAAATTCTTTTATATACCAATAAAAAATGAAAAGGTGCATATAGTTTCACAACACAATTTATTTTACAACTTCTCGTATGTTTTTAACTTGCATAAATAAGAGAAGCTGGAAGGGGAAATAAAATTTAAAAGTTATTTTGCTACTTTTGTGCCATGTACTTAGATTTTTTCAAAAGAAAATTAGAAAAGTATTTGTTTTTATTCTTTTATATGAATTTTGTTAATTTGTCATAGTTTATGTAAGATGAAAATTTTATACTGGTGTATTGGATTAATCATATTATTTAGATTTCTTATCTATCCGTTTTCTCTGATTTAAACAAAGATAAACTAAGGTGATGTGAAATAGTTTTTACTCAACTATTTATATATGTATATTCATAATAAAAACTAATAATTTTTCTTTATTGTTGATTAATTATTTTCCCTGTTATAAAACTGTAAAATGCATTGCATTTTTAAATTGGCAAATTGAATCTAAAGAACCCCATAAAAGTTTGTCATTATTATTACTATATAATGATAGATTTATGTATAATCAAAAATTTATCTTGATTTGTATAATTAGACATTTAACTTCATATTTACATAATTAAAAAAAAAATTACTGTAATTTGTAAAGTCTTAACATATGTCTCAATTTTCTGAGCTTCTTTAATATACTCTGAGAACTTATTTATTTTAATAAAATATATTAATAAAAGTTTAAATTAGGATTATAACTTCTTACAGATTGAATAAGACACACTTCAGTATTTAGCATGAACTATGTATCATCCATTGAGCACAGTAACAACTTATATTTAATAAATTGAGGATTGATATATATTTTAAAATTTTCATATTTTTGCTTCTTTTGTGTATTTATTTTTATTTAACTTAAAAAGATTTGTAAAAAATTGTCTATTTCTTTATTAAAATATATCTAAATACATAAATTTAAAAAAAATTTTAGCATTAATTAGTTTTGACAATTCATTGAAATGTGAGACATGTATAGCAGAAATCACTTTAATATATATCATTGCAGGCATCTGTTATTTTTATTAATTAAGTGTTTTTGTAATTAACACTAAATTTCCTCAAAGGTTAAGACCTACATTTTAGGAAATATATATCAACTTTATATCTTACTGAGTATTTTAATTTGTCAAAATACATAAAAATTGTAGTTTGGTTCATTTGAATAATTTGTTGTCAAAAATTATGTTTTATTACATTATTTTAAATATATTTTTGTGCAAATATTTATATACTAATTTATATATATATATATATATATATATATATTATATAATTTAATTATTTGTCTGAACATTCTAATTTGTCAAAATAATTAGAACGAAGTTTATTTACACAACTTGTTCATAAAATAAAAATGGTAGAGTTTAAAATTTGATGCTTTTTTTAACATAAAATGTGCTCTAATTGTATCAATTTTTCTTTGGATATTAGTGAAATTTTAAATTGTATTGAATAATTTAAGTATGTAATGACTAGTGTTTATATATATTGATGTCATGTGTAGAATTTTTTGATCATGTGTGATGTATTTGTGATCTGACTGCTTATTTCTAACAATTTGTTTTTAAATGATTCTGATATAATAATTAGAAACTAGGAATTTTTGTGTAAAATTTGTGTCTTGTGAATGCATATTTATATTATGCAAATATTTAATTAGTAATATATGAAAGAGCTAGTTTAAAAAGTTTTGTGGTGATTTCTTTTTTACAAAGCTTTTATATTATACAAATTTTTGATTAGGAATATATGAAAAAGCTAGTTTAAAAATTTTTGTGGTGATTTCTTTTTTACAAAGCTTGATTGTTTTTATGTATTTAAAATAACTTTACAAATGTTAGCGTGTGTATGCTCAATGTTTTATTTTATTTATATTAATTTTTTATTTATACAATTTTAGAATATTTGTATACATTTTATCTCAATAAAGTTCTCTGTGTGTAATTATATTTTCCTTTCATTTATATGTACTTTTGATAACATTTCATAAAAATGCACCTTCCTGGGCTTAGCTTCTTAAGGTAAATACAGGCATTACAACCTCAAGATACCCAATGATATTTCCCCTTTTCTTCCCACCTCTTATTTGGGGGAGGGTTAAGATTTGGGTTTTTTTAAAAATAAATTTTAAAATATTTCAAAATAAAATATGCATAAATCAAAATGACAGACCAACTGCATATCTATGGAAGTGGAAGTAATCTGTGGCATTTGCCAAAATTATGAAGACAAGCAATCAAATATCCTCTTCTTAATTCATCATTCTTATGCCCTGATGAACAGATATATCCAACTGTAAATAATGTTAAGTTTTCTAGCGCCAGCCGACAATTGAATTTAATTGTTTGTTTTTATCAATATGGATATAGAAAAGAAATTTTGAAAAACGTCTGCAAACCTCATCCACAAAACTATTAATTACGATAGGAGAGGTTAAAACAAAAAACTAAATGGTGGTGATATTCCTTATCGAAGTATCTTTGGCAAAACAAACTGAACAAATAATGGAACTTAAAATCATTAGAATTAATGAAATTTCAATCAGGCTTCAAAACTCATTAAATTCATTGTGTGGTATATTTTCTGAATTTGATCTATTGCATGACAGAATTTGGACCCAAAAATGCCATTCTTAAAACCCTTAGAAACAAAATGTTTCTTCTGACCAGTAAAATTTTCATTTTGTGCAATGCTCATCTACAAAACGCAAAACCTTAACACACTTATACAGAGAACTCTGGATCCTCTCTGATAGTCACAGTTCTCTCCAACATCTTTATAACTGGATCACAGTCGGAGACAGGGCTGGCATCTCCATACTTCAAAAACTCTCACAAATATCAGACTCCCATGATGTTCGTTTCCAGTGGATTCCATCCCATGTTAACATCTTTGGAAATGAACAAGCAGATCTCCTGGCTAAAGAGGGTTGTAATGCTTCTCCATCTATCTCTTCAACCTTTACCTACTCTGAACATCAATCTAGGGTTAAATCTGAAATTTTAAAGGAGTTGAGGACCCCGCCCAACCATCACTGGTATGAAAGCAAACATCCAGGATCCTCATTCCTACTTAAATGTAGCCGAGTCTTTCAGACTGCATTCTGTAGATTGAAAAGTGGCCACATAAAGAGTCTTTCCTTTTTTGGAGGCAGGAAGACTTTTGCTCTTTGCACCAAGTGCAAGACTCAGCAAACCTCTCCAGATCACATCTTGGACTGCTTGGGACTTTTGAGGGAGGACCTTTTTTCTTCTCCCCTCCTGGTATTGGACTTCTTAAGAGTCAGTGGTCTTCTCTCTGGGTCTTGTCTGACTCCATCAGGCAGACTAAAGATTAGCCACAACAACAACACTTATACTTCCCAAATATGTAAAAATTACTTGAATTGCCTTTTTATCCTGAATCCTTTGTGTTATTTTAAATGTCAAATATTTTGGCATTTTGTTATAGCTTGACAAGAAAGCGAAACTTGTGCTCGCTATTTTGGTACCGGTCACAACAGAAAAAGTCGCAACCAGTCTTTTTAAGTTGTAATGGAGACAGCTGCATATTATCTGATTTGTCCTTTCTGGGTGGAAGATAAAGAAATGCAGATTTGTAAAATAATTCAACATATTTCTTTCTCTGAAGCTAAGATGTCTGGGAAAATAATTTTAAAAAAAAATTGAATCCCTGTAATCTTACTGAGCAATAGCTATACAAAAAAAAAAATTTTAAGTAATCAAATATCACAGATTTTAAAACAAAAACTCCTGAAATACTTATAAGTAAAATGAACAAAAGTTTTTTACGAGTAATATATTAATTCAAACTTTGTAATCAACCCTCTACTTCTAAAGAAACCAGATCTATACAAATATAATGAAATCCCAACTACTGTCTAAATAAAATCCCATTTGTTACTTCACCTTCTAGCTATGCAGTTCTTAAAGGATCTAAAACCCTTTCGGATGAGCGAAACAATTGGAATACTTCTATAAAAGCTCGATAAGCAAAAATAGAATCCATACTGCTACACAAAGAAAAATAACAAGCAGGGCATTTTGAAAAGAAAAAAGAAACCTATTGACAAATCGGACCTTAGCGATGATAATGTTTTTAAAATACATTTATTAGATGACATTAAAAATCTTATCTAGAATTCTTTTGAATCATCTCTGAAAAAGGTTTTGTTTTAAATTTCATTTATTTTTGCCATGACCTCTTTGATTTCTTGGAATCGCCGAGAATACAGAAACAAGATTATTTATTTGAAGGATACATGCACTTGCCTCCGAAAGTCTGCATACAGTCGATCATCTTTTTTATTCATGCAAAGCTCACTCATTAAATGGAGTCTTTCTGAATCAATACTATTTTTCATTGATTCCTCAAACAGTGTAAATTCAAATAGTGTAAGAAATAATCACAAAATTATTACATGAAATAATACAAATATTTATATAACTTGAGAACGACACAAATTGTTTGCGTCAAAAGTCTGCGTACACTAGAAAAAACCTTTGTGATAATAGATTGTAACTAACAGCTAGTACTTTTTAAGCTATTCTGTTCTTCTTACAATCTTTCTCAACATATTTGGCAGGGATTCAATGAGCTTAATTGCCTCTTCTGTGGTTATTTTGTTCCTTTTTGAGCATATTTTAGATGTTATTAGGATCTCCTTGATTTTTTACTTAAGTAAATCCCATAAATACTGTATGGTGCTTAGGTCTGGGGACTAGGATGGCTTACAGAATTGGTTTGGGACATGGCGAACAGCCATGACTTCGCAAAGTGAGCTATTTCCTGGTACTTTTTATGGCGGGAAGTGAGTATCTATTTAAGGTTTACTCCACGCCATATAAATAGTAAAATGAATGCTAAATAAAGGTTAAACATATATTTAATTTACAGCATTAGAATATTATAATAATTACTAATTAACATGGAAATTGAATAAAGGTTAAGCACGTTTTTCCTCGTGCGAGTCAGAGAGAAATGAGTGCGAGTGTCCGAAAGAAGACAGGTTTTTTTAATGTCCGTTCATATCAGTTCACTTCTCTCTGCTCGCAAGTTGGTTCCAGTTAAGACGAATCAGGTGGGTGCCGAGGCACGCCACAGTACTCCCTCAAGTACCGAAGGTACGAAAGTCTTAAAAAGAGTTTTTCATATGGTGAAAAGTCCTTTGATTCACAGTCTATGAAATTCACAAGTACTTTGGGTTGAATCTGACCCTTCTACCAGAGAGAGTCGTGGCTGGAATGGGCACATTTTGATCAAGTCTAGGAGGAAGTACAACCGGATGGTTACTTTTCTGCACTGGGAAGGGTCACCTTTGTCGAGTCGGTGTCATTCAACAGAAAAGCTGGCTTAAGCCGATCAATGCTGATCGTGGATGTCCTGTCATTTATTTTGATTGTTAAGTGCTTGTCGGTCCTACTCAAAACTTCAAATGGTCCCTGATAGGGTGCTGTCAATGATGGTTTTAATCCCTCTACCCTAACAAAGACATGAGAGCAGGTTTTGAGGGCTGTGTGCACGAAACATGAGGTAGATGAATGACAGGAAGCAGGAGTTGGCTTAAGAGTCCGGAATGTTTCTCTCGGCCTGAAGAGAAACTCAGAGGGATGAGTTGGAGTCTGTGTGTGACTTGAATGTTCAAAGAATTCTCCTGGAAGCACAATGGTTTTTCCAAATACCATTTCAGCGCAGGATGCATTGAGGTCCTCCTTGATTAACGCTCGCAGGACCACTGGTAACGATTCTGTCCATTTGGTATCGTGACATCGAATAGCTTGCTTGAGGGTACGATGAAGACGTTCAACCATACCATTCGAAGAAGGGTGGTACGGAGTGGTTCGAATTCGTTGTATTCCCAACATTTGTTTCAGGCTTTAGAGAAGACGAGACTGGAACTGACCTCCTTGGTCTGTTTTTATGATGGCAGGTACACCGAAGCGCGATATCCAGTTAGTGATGAAGCTTTTTGCCACTGCTTCAGCGGAGATATCACTGACAGGAATGGCCTCCGGCCATCGGGTGTAGCGATCAATGCATGTCAACAGGAAGGTGAAGCCATCAGATGGTGGAAATGGTCCAACTATAGATCGATATGGACGTGCTGAAATCTCTCAACTGTTGGAGCAAAGGTTGTATGGGGCTCACGGTATGCCTCTGGACTTTGGATCGTTGGCATGGAATGCAGCATCGTGTCCATTTAGCAATGTCCTTCAGCATGGACGGCCAGACGAAGCGGTCTTGGATGAGGAGCTTTGTGGCACGAATACCTGGATGGGAGAGATTATGGAGAGAGCGAAATACTTCAAAGCGAAGTTCCACTGGCACATAAGGAGCCGTACTTTTTCTCTACTGGCATCACAGAAGATTTCAAGAGCATTTCCCATTTTTAAAGGTTTTAATTTAATGGATAAGTCAGTGGAAGAAATTAAGGTTTTAAGTTCCTTATCTTTGGTTTGACTATCGGCTAAGTGTTGGAGATCAGTTGTTGAAAGATTAAGGGCATTAATTCTTGAGAGGTCATCTGCCACGGAGTTATCAGATCCTGAAATATGTCTGATATCTGTGCTGAACAGCGATATGAAATCAAGATGCCTGAGTTGACGGGGAGAACACGAGTCCGATATTTTATTAAACGCAAAAGTTAAGGGGCGATGATCTGTGAATAATATGAAATTATGTCCTTCCAGCTGGTGCCTAAAATTTTTTATTGCTAAGTATATAGCAAGAAGTTCCCTGTCATACGTGCTGTATGTTGTTTCTGTTGCCTTCAGTTTACGTGAGGAAAACGCGATAGGTTGAGGACCATTTTCCGTCAAGCAATTTAAAGCACCTCCAACTGCGGAGTTGGACGCATCAACCAGTAAACAGAGTTGTTGATCGGGGGTAGGATAATTCAGGGTTGCAACGTTAGCCAATGAGGATTTGAATTGCATAAATGCGGTCTCTGCTTCCTCGTTCCAAGGAACGGGACGTTTATCGTCTTTTTTTTTTTTTTTTTTTTTACAATTAGTAAACAACTTATTAAGAGGTGTTTGTGCTTCGGCTGCATGGGGTAAAAAACGTCTATAAAAATTTAACATGGCCAAAAAACGCCTTAGTTGTGAAATAGTATCTGGCTTGGGAAAATTTACAATGGCTTCGACTTTATCGGGAAGTGGTTTAACACCCTCAGCTGTTATGAGACAACCCAGAAATTTTACAGATGTTTTGCCTAAAACACATTTATCGGGGTTTAACTTGAGACCGTAATCTCTTAAACGAGAAAATATTTTATGTAAGTGGTCAAGGTGCTCGTCCTCGAAGGAAGATGCTATGAGTAAGTCATCAAAATATGGAATACAAAATTCTAGATGAGCTGAGACTTGGTACATGTGTCTCTGAAATGTTTGACTGGAATTTCGATGTCCAAAGGGCATAGCAGTATACTCGAATAGACCAAATGGGGTAGTTACGGCTGTTTTAGGAATATCGGGTGGATTTATTGCTATTTGATGATACGCTCGGGCCAAATCCAAAGTAGTGAATATAGTTTTTTTTATACAGATTCTGAGTGCAGTCTTGAATGTGAGGGACTGGATAGCGGTCGAGCACGGTAACTGAATTAAGTCTACGGTAATCACCACTGGGTCGATACTCTCCATTAGATTTTTTATCAAAACGCAGTGGGCTCTTTGACGGACGAATTATACCTTGCGCCATAAGGTATATTTGAACTCTTTCTTTACAACTTTTAAAATTGTGGATGCGAGGCGACGAGGTTTTGAAAATACTGGCGGGCCTTTAGTTTCTATGTGATGATAAACTTGATTCGAAGTATCAACATTTATCGGTTGTGACGGGTTAATTAATTCGGGATATTGTTTTAAAACCTTATAGAACTTAGTATTGCCGACTAATATTGCTAGGTTAGATGCTACAGACTTAATTTTTGGAAGTTAGCCGTTCGAAGAAAGTTTAGTGTTGGCGTCGATAACTCTATGATGTTTAGCATCGACAAGCAAATTAAAATGTTTTAGGAAATCAACCCCAATGTGATTGGTTGGCGTACATCTGCGATTACGAAAGACCAGGTAAATTGGCGTTGCAAACCTAAATCGAGTAAAATTCGTTTTGTGCCATAAGTTGGTATTTTTGTGCCATTCGCAGCATACAAAGTTAAGTCTTGTTGAACTTTAGCATGAAGCGCGAAAGATTTCGGAATAACAGAAATAGCCGCTCCTGTATCGATCAAAAAAGTTATTTTAGAGGAAGCATCGGCCAATAAAACGCGGTTAATGAGGCGATCGCCATTGAGGCCAGGAGACGATCGCCATTCTAGTTTTGCGAACGAAAAGAGCATGGAGTAGCACACTTTTTCGCTTTGTCGCCAAAATTTGTATGGTAAAAACAATATCCATTTGTGGGTTCTTGGTACCTTTTAAAACGATTTCGCGAATTACTGCAATTGCGGAAATGGTTTGAGTTGCGGGCTGGGCTACGGGAACGCTTCACGAAACTAGTGAGTTCGTTTACTTGCTGTGTAAGTTGAGCAATTTGTTGTTCTAATTGCGCAGTTTTGTTTTTAGATGTTGCTGCAACTGAATTAATTTCTTGGGAAAAAGTCAGGTCATTGATCAACAGTAGCTAGCTGATCTAAGTTTTCGTTGAGAGCAGCAAGAATTGTTTGCGTTCCGTTAGGCAAACGTCCGAGCCACAGCGATTTCAAGAGTGGCTCTCCAACATTATCGCCGGCGAGGGAACGCATGGGCGTAAGGAGCTGTGGTGACCGTTGGTCCCCTAATTCTGAACCCTGGAGGAGAATTCGAATTTTAGAATCCTCACTTTCTGAATGTACTTCGATTAAACGCTTTTTTAAGGCATCGTACTTTCCGTTTTCAGGTGGTTTTAGAACCAAGTCGATAACAGAATTTAAAATGTCTGACTCAACAGCAGACAGAACATAATTAAATTTAGTGGTATCATTTAAAATTTTGGCTAATTTGAACTGCGCCTCTAATCGCACAAACCATAGCACAGGGTTATGTTTCCAAAAAGGTGGTGGTTTGACTGCCACGTGCGATATCTGGTTACTATCACATTCATTAGGCATGTTGGAAGTTAAATAAAAATCTTTTTACATAAGTATATTTTACGTTGAAAAACAAACGTTAGGTAAATGAAATTTTATTTGCAATAAAATATGTATACAAGATTAAAAATCTTGCATGCATGCGATACACAAAAAATATTTCTTCGCGAAATGGGCAAACAGTTTTTGGAAAAAATTATTCAGTGTATGTTAAACGTGAGTGCAACAGAAATTTTTCAAAAAACTTACAGCACACATGAAGGAAAAAGAAAAGTATAAAAACTTACTGATTTTCCAGCGACAGCAAATCGACGGTGGGAAGAATCCGAGGATGAGATTAAAATTAGAAAATTTAGAAGTTAACATTATTTTAACACGTCTTTCCTCGTGCGAGTCAGAGAGAGAAATGAGTGCGAGTGTCCGAAAGAAGACAGGTTTTTGAGTGTCCGTTCATATCAGTTCACTTCTCTCTGCTCGCAAGTTGGTTCCAGTTAAGACGATTCAGGTGGGTGCCGAGGCACGCCCCCCCCCCCTTTTGTCCTGTTGAAAGTAAAAATGATCTCGCACTGAGTTTCATGGCACTTGCCCAGATATTTTACTACAGTAAGTTTAAGTAATCGATTTTGTACATCGTTGATTCAATAAATTCTAGATTACCAACCCAAAGGCTTCTTATGCATCCCCGAACATTCCTCCTCCTCCTCCATGTTTGTTAGTCGAAAAAAGATTCTCTTAAGATCTGTGCTGGAATTTTTGCGGGCATATTTTTGTCCTTTTTGATGCCAAAATACAAAAATTACTTTCAATTGAATATATTACATGTTTTCAATATTTTTGTGTCCCATTTAGATGTTTTTTTGGCATTCTCTTAGCTCTGTTCACTCGAGAGATGAAAGGCTTCTAGAGAGCAACTTGACCATGACAGTCATCCTTTTTTTCAATTTTCTTCGAATTGTGGTTAACTTCACACTTTTTTGCAATATCTCTGCAACACTTTTAGCTATTTATGAAGCTTATAGTCTAGGATTTATTTAAAAAGAGCGTTTTACGAAGCAAGTTTTTTTAGGTGACACTGCTGACGGGCGGCCGGCCGGATCTTGGCTTGGACGTTAAAATTGTAGTTGATTTGTAGTTTATGAACATTTTTTGAACCAACAAATTGTGTTGCTATTGTTTTAATAAGGAAAGTTTGAAGAATCCCTGACAGCTATGTTGATTTCCGAAGCGAGATTTTAATAGTAATTATAGCATAAGCACGCAAGATGATTGCCTGTACGCAGACTTTCGGAAGCAAGTGTATATAATCCAATTGTAAAGCCCTCAAAGAAACTTTTTTAACTAGTGATATTTACCTAAACTAAGACAGTAGGGGTGTTTCTTTGCTGACATCCTGCGATTTCCAGGTCACTCAAATCCGTTAACAAACTCAGCTTCAAGTCATTGCCATCAGAATTCATTTTCAATCTTTAACAATAATCTACACCTAGTACTATGAACATATCATTGGGTTTCTTATATTGCTCTGATATTTTAGTGAATATAGCTGTAATGGACGGTACGTGCCATCCATTAGTTTGAGAGGGTCAGAAGAAAGATTAGCCACATATTCAATGCAATTCTATCTATTAACAATTCTCAACAAAGATACAAATTCAACAACCCAAACTAAGAAATACACCTATTGTTAAATATGGGAAGCAAAAGCGAGGTAGACGAGATACTAGGAGAATTAACAATAAATCGGATCACTTACATCCAGGCAATACACCTAATTCAAATCCTCCTAATCCAGTTTAACACTGAATTGACCAAATCGTCAATCTTAATATTAATCAAATAAGCTACGAAGTGCTCTCGCCTAGCCTTACATTAATCAATCACTGCTATCCTTTAGCAGTCTAACCTCTCTAATTCGAAAGTTAAATCTTTAAAGACAAGCCTTGATTTGCATAATCACATCTTCGGAGGAAAGTTTTCAATAGAATAATTTTAAAGACCCATTATTCCCCAAGAGGACTATTAGTAGGAAGAACGCGAATAGACCCGTTACATATCACTCTATGGGGGAAAAAATAGTAACTCATCACAGAGACAAATACATAAGATTATATACATATATCGGAGATTACATATTTCTGTTAAATATAATCCAATTTATTTTCACTCACCTAGTGATATTCCATTCAGTTGACTTAGCAGTGCTACCCCTCTGTTTTACCTTCATGGACATTTCCATAATAAAATGGCTCCATGGCTTGAAATAGAAAAAAATTAAATAGCTAAAATTGCTCTCTTTTTTCTTTTCCTTTTGCAAATATTACTGAAGAGTTAATTCAATTTAACACTTGCGATTAAGTTGCTGAAAAAAATATTGATTGAAAGTGCTAATCTATATATATATAAATGAATATGTGTCTGTCTGTCTGTACTCGATAGATTCAAAAACCATACATCCAATCGCCGTGAAAATTTGGGAAATTATTAGGTTTTAAAAAAGGCCCCGGGAAAGTTTTTGAAATTTTTTTTAAAAATCAGAATTGGGGTTCTAGGTGCTCCTGAACAAATATCCCAAAACTATATACATAAAAGAGAAAAGCGACTCGCTCACTGAGTAATCACGATATCTCCGGAACTATTCAACCTACAGACTTGAAGTTTGGTAGACATGTTCCTTTCAAGAAGCAAAGATCCACTAAGAACGAATTTTGCGAAATTTGAACCGCAAGGGGCGTTAAAAATAATTGTTTCCATTTTTAACCTATTCGATGTACAATCTTAAAATTTTTTAATCAGATTCCTTTTATAGAGTAGAGATCCGCTACAAAATGAGTTTGGTGAAAATCGACCCCCAAATGGCGTTGCGGGGGCTTAGGGGGCGTTATAGATAAATATTTCTATTTTTAAACTATTAGCCGCACAGTCTTGAAATTTGGTAAGCAGATTCCTCTCATAGGATAGAGGTACACTACAAAATGGGTTTCGTGAAAACCGATCCCAAGTGGTGTTGCGGGGCTTAAAGGGCGTTATTGATAATTATTTCCATTTTTAAACTACTGGATGTACAGTCTTGAAATATGATAATCAGAATCCTTTCAGGGATTAAAGATCCCCTGTATAATGTGTTTTGTGAAAATTGCCCCCTAGGTAACGTTGCGGGGGCTCAAGGGGCATTATTGATTTTTTTTTTTTTTTTTTTTTTTGCATTTTTAATTTATTGGACGCACAGTCTTCAAATTTTGTAAGCAGAGTGCAGTTCCCCTACAAAATGGGTTTTGTGAAAACAGACACCCAAAGTGGCGTTACGGGGGCTTAGGGGGCGTTATAGATAATTATCCCCGTTTTTAAACTATTAGACGTACAGTCTTGAAATTTGATAAGCAAATTCCTTTCGTAAAGTAGAGAACCGCTACAAGATGGGTTTCGCGAATATCAACTACTAAGTTTAATTTCGGGAGATTAAGAGGCGTAATCGATAAATATTTCCATTTTTAAACTACTTGATCATCCTGCTTGAAAATTGGTAGGCATGTTCCTTTCATGAAATAGAGTTCCTCTAACAAAGAGTAAAATGAAAATTCACCCGCAAAGATGTTTGCGAGGGGTCAAGAGGAGTTACAGAAAAAAATTCCTGTTTTTAATTGTTAGACCCATATACTTGAAATTTGTTAAGCATGTTTCTTTTGTTGAATAGGGATCCACTAAGAATAAATTTTAAGCAAATCAAGTTCTGGGGGGTTGCAGTGGGTTACTGGGACGTATTGACAAAAAAAATTACTTTTTTCGAGCTACAAGGACTATAATAATGAAATTTGGTTTGCATTTTTTTGTTGAATTGAAATCCGCTAAGAGCAGTAATTTTGGAAAACGGCTCTCAACGGGATTACGGGGATATTTATAGTACAACTTTTGCTTTTTTCTGTTAGATTTAGACTTGAAATTTGGCTTGCATGTTCAATTTACGGAGTAGAGATCCACCGAAAATTGGTTTTGCGGGAATCCACTTGGTTTTTGAGTTACGAAAGAGCAAACATCATTCTATGCTTCAATTTTAGAGATTTTTAGAAAATACAAATTAGATGAGTTCTGCCCCTTTTTTTTTATCAACAGGCGACAGTTACAGGTATAAGTATATTTTTCAATTCAATCGAATTCTTAATGCTAGGACTTAGATATCAATAATTTATACATATATATATAAGCAGTAAAAATTTATAAAACATCATGAAATACCCAGCGAAGCGGGCGAGTAACAGCTAGTTCTTTTATATTTTACTCTGTTATTTCAATTTTTCATATCTCCTTTTAAATTCTGTTGTCTTGTTATCTAGCAATTGCTATTCTTTTAAGTATTAATCTTGTTAATTCATCTCTCTCTTGTAGAGAAATTTTGATTATATATATATACTGGTGTCCAAAAGTTAAGCATAATTGATAATTATGTGAATAAAGAAGGAACTGTAAATCAGAATGGCGGGAAACGTGATATGCGAGTGTAAAATGGTTATAAAATAAGGAAGCAAATCAATAGAATGATAATAATTAATTTTATTATCCAAAGTAGCAGTTTGAAAAAAAACTGAGCATAGCAAGGATTCACACTTTAACGAAAAAATGAAAGAAAACATTAAATAAAATACTGATTCTGCAATTTAATAAGGCGTGTGGTCAAGTCTGACAGCCAGGCACGCTGCACAGCGATTTACCATACTTTCTATGAGATGATAAATTAATTAATTGCGGACTCAAACGGTTCCAAGCTTCTTGGAGAGCTCTATTCAGTTCTGTAACGGAGCTTGGGGGGTGCGAAAGGGCTGCAATTATTTTCCCAAGCATGTCCCATACATGTTCGATAGGATTTAAATCAGGGGTGTTCGCAGGCCACGACATGCGCTGGATGTTTTCCATTTCAAGGAAGTCATCAATCAGCACCCGCTCGGTGACATGGAGCATTATCATCCATGAATATGATGTCAGGACCGACAGTACCTCGAAACACAAACGAACATAAGGCTCAAGAACTTCGTCTCTGTATCTTTGAGCAGTCAGACCCCGTGTCAAAGAAATGGAGGTCTGTGCAGCCGTCCATCATAATGCCTGCCCATACCATTACTCCCCTTGATCGAAAATGATGTCTTTCCGTTATGTTTCTTGGTTCAAAACGTGTTCCACGTTCTCTCCATATCGTAATCCGCCGAGAATCACTACTCAGACTAAACCGGGACTCGTCACTGAACATCCCATTGGCCGACTCTCCCACACTCCAATGTTGATGCTTCAAACTCCAGTTCAAACGAGCGCGTTTATGTGCAGACTTAGGGGAATACAAACTGCTGGTCTTCTGGCATACAGGCCAGCATGATTGAGTCTCCTGTAAACAGTTTGTCTCGAAATTCGTATTCCTGTGGCGACTGTGAGCGCCGAACCCAGTGCTCTGGCAGTACTACCCCCTCTGACGTCGCGCACTTATTACCAGATATTGGTCTTAGTGAGGGGTCATGACTCTTGGTCGACCTGATACTGGTTGTCGGGTAACATCTCTCGTTGTTTGAAACCTCTGCCACAGTCTTGAGATCACAGACTGGTCCACTTTCAGAATTCGAGACACTTCGGTTTGTGATAGTGATGATTCCAGCATTCCAACGATTCTTCCTTTCGTAAACATGTCCAATTGTCATCTTTGTGCCATCATTCACCTTGTTTGATGGTTAACAAAGTTCCTTCGCACAGCAGTTGCACGAAACTTGTCTGAACTGCCTATGCTGCGTGAATCGGTTTATCCGCGTTCCGACATGTGCCAGTGTTTCGCATAGGACGTAGTCGACTGAAAATTTTTGCAAAAACCTAATGTTTCTTCTTCACTCAATTAATATCCGCAAGAAATTTGGAATAATTTTACGAATATTTACTCCATGTTTTTCGCATTTTACGATTTATGCTTAACTTTTGGACACCAGTGTATATATATATCTCAAAAAGATCTACCCTATTAATCGTTAAGAGTAAAAAGTCATTTCACAGCAAAAATAAATTATTTTATTCTACCTAAAGAGATTGTAATATGATCAAAGAATTTAAAGAATGCAAATTTTTGAGAAAGATATTTTTTTATAAAAAAGATTTTGACTAACTACAAATTTATCACAAAAAAACAAAAATGAAAAATAATTGAATTTTTAAGGGACAAATATATTGATTTGATAAAATTAATATATTTTTTTCATAGCGTTTGGTTGAATTTTCAATGTCGAATGAAAAGCTAAGTGCTGAGTTCTGCTTAACAAATATTCTGAAGTTGTTGAAAAAATTTGAAAATTTAAAAAATAAACTCTTCTTTGATAGGGGAACATAGGATGCTTTTAATAAAGGCAGGGTAATTAAACAACTAATTGTATTTTGTTGCATCTCGTGTGGCTGCATATCACGGTTTTTTTTTGTTTTGTTTTAAATGAAGTTTTGTAAGTTTTTTTAAAAAATTGTTATGTTTTCTTACAATTATTTTCATAAATTATGAAAAAAATTATCCCAGTATTTGTTAAGGATATAGTCATAGAACTATATTTAAAAAAATACTACGGACATCAAAACCACACTCCAACCAACTTTGACAAAGGCAATGCAAGCAAGTGTGGAGGGAAAGGATTGCATGTTATTCGGGTTGCCAACTCCTTTAGAAACGCTAAAATTGTACATCAATCCTGGGACATTATCCTGTACATCAAATCCTGGGACATCATAGATTACAACGAAGCCATGGAAAAATAATTGTGAATTTTCAGGTACTTGTTTGTTTTAAAAATGTGATGGTTTTTTCAATTTTTAAGGGTCATTCATACCAAGACAGTTAGCTGTCATTACTTGCATCTTTACTGCATACTAGTTATTGTCTTGACGTGAATGTAGTGGGATACACAAGAAGCTCGATAGTCATTCCCCTTAAATCAATACATTTTTAATTTTTTTTATAAAGATTACGCCTCGACGCTTTCGTCTACATGTTTTTGAATATATGAATCATCTCTACCCATAAAAGTGTACGCCACTGTGTGAATGTGCCTTTCTTCTTTTACTGAAATACTGTTGCCTTTCTTCAGTATACTGACACGCTCCATAATAAGGAATTTTTCCTCACCTTTAAAAGAAGTAGTTTTAAAGTGAAAACGTTATTTTTTTTCAAAATAACAAACATCTAGGGAGGGGGATAGCTACCACCATATTAGCCATATCAATGATATGGGTCCCAAAAAATAAGGGGCCCCAAAGCACGTAAGCAAAAATCGTAATGTTTAAAGGGCCCCCAAAAAAGAGCCCCAAAGAATTTTGATAAAGCACCCGTCAGTAGCAGTTACGTCAGTGCGTGGTGAAAAAATCTGCACGTAAGAGCATTGAACATATCGGCTTAAGTGTAGTATAGGGGGGGGGATTTGGATTTGGAAATTTTTATATAGATATCATGGTGAGATAACGAATTCATTCAGGTTTCTTGACATCTATCGGTAAGTTAAGTAGCTTGGCGATTGATTTTGGTCACCAAAAGAAATTAAAATTGCTAAGCCCCCCTCCCTATACTACACTTTAACCTATCAAATGAATAGGGAAGTATAAAAGAATTTGAAGTAATTGAATAGGCGGAAAAGAGTAGAAGAGCTGTTTGCCAAGTTTTATGCTCTTGACATTGAGGGGAGGTGGTTCAAAATAGCAAAGAATAGGCTCTTTTGCTCTCCAGATCTTCATCCATCGAATCACTATACGGGTCAAGTATATCCAAAACACTTTAAAATGTCTTTTTCAAATTTGTTAAATTGAATTTTGAAAAAAAAAATAGTTTTATTAAATGTTTTATAAATTTTATTAGTTTTGAAGGGAAGGCAAACAACATCCTAACAGCTGTAAAAAATCCGAAACTAATCTCCACCTTTGTGCAACTCCACTCAATATTTATTGTGATTATGGAAACTAGTTCGAAATTCTGCGAGACTGATGCAATTTGTTTGTAATCTGATCATTGTGTTGGTTACTACTTTAATCTGAAATCTCTGCTTAAAACACCGATTAAATCAAATTTGTAATTTGTCCATAGTGTTTCTTAGATTAGAAAATGTTTAAATTTGTTGTAAGTATTTTTGATATAGTTAAATAAATTTAAGATAATTATTTTATTTTTTAAGTATTTTAATTAAGTATCTTTCATTAAATTTGATGAAAATATAAATGTTTGTAAAATAATCTTACAGAATTTTTAATATTCTGTACTTGTTTTTGAAGCTTTATGTCTACCTAAATATAATTTAATGAAAATAATCTTTAATCACTCATGTAATATATTTCCACGTATTTTATTATTTTTCAGTCATTTATTTAGTATTAAATATTGGCCGTAGTTTCAATTCCAATTACTGAAATAACTTTAACAGTTTAAATCTAATTTCAAAATTTGTAAAATTATCTAAAACTTATTTTTCATTTTAGGATAGTCGCATGTGTTGTAAAATATATATACATGTGTTATAATATATAAAATGCATATATTTTGGTCACAAACATATATGCATTTTTTATAGATATTGCGATAAATAAAAAATAGATTTTGAATTTTTCCATTGTTTTTATTAACATATTAGAATAAGAAATGAAATGAAGCTCTTAAAAATTTCATTGCATTGAATAGGTTTTAATAATTTATTTTCCAATACATTATGAAAAAGAACATGGCTTACGTTTTTTTTTTTAATTTTGAATAATAAGTTATCTTCCAATTATTAATTTTTTCACCTAGGGATAAAAAGCCTAATTAAAATGATACTGAGGGAAAATATGCATAAACAAAACATTTAACCGTAAGGCTTTAATCGGAAACTGTCCAAAAGCAGAGTTTTCAAGGTCTTCTTTCACTATAAATTTTTTAAAAAGAAAGTTTTTACAATGATTAATAGATGCACAAGCATATGAAAAGCCCTGTCTTTGTATGATTATTTAATAGCTAATGAAACTGGCTCTACTGTACAATATGCCTAAAAATAAACTTTATAATTATGTATAGTATAGTATTCTTAGGGAAATAGTAAAAAACTTTTGTTATAAGTTTTTTTTAATATATACATATTAATAACAAATGTCCCAAATATAAATTATGGATATTCATTGTAAAAACAGTTTTTATTTCTTTTTATAATGACTTATTTATGATCGTTTTATTTTGTTTACTCTAGCATAAGTCAATTGATAAATAATTTTAGTATTTCTTTTTCATTTTATAAAATATGCACTTCCGTTTTTAAAGTTTTAACATACTTGGGAATAAAAATTTATTTTTCTTTAAAATGAATTATAATTATTTTAGGTTTTTTTTATGTGTGTGTGAAAGCTTTTTTCTTCTATGTGTGTCTTAAGTTTGATATTTTTCAGTTGTGCATTAGCAATATTTTTCTTTTGCAATAATTATATCAAAACAATTTTTAACTATAATGATAGTTGATTTTTGTTGTATTTTATTTTTATTCAACCTTTAAGCAAATTTTATTTTGTAATGAACTATTTATGTTTAAACAGCAACAAATTGCAGCTCTTATTACATTTTGTTTCAAGATCTGTGTTCATTAAATCTGTGTAAATATAACTTCATATCAATTATTTTAAGCTATTATGCATATAGATGTTTCATATGTTCTTTGTATGTGTTTTTATTTCTTCAATATCAAATTAATATTTGAACATGTGTGTTTAATTTAATATAGAAACTTTTTGTATTTTCATTCTGGGTAGATTTTGAAAATATAATAGTTGTTTTATAATGGGTTGTGTTATTTATTGAAGTAGATGTTTGGTTACAAGTATTATATAGTTTATACTTAGAGGAGATTATATACTTCTACTAATAAACAATGTATCTTAAATCATAGTTAAAATTTGTTATGTGATTTGGGTTCATTCTAGTTCATAAACTCTGTGAATCACACTAGGCATTAAGATAATAATGCCTTTTAAAACATCATAAACTCTGCAATTATATTTAGAATTTAAATTTGTTTAGTTCAATTATTCTTACAAAATTTTTTAATTTTTAATTACATTTCAGTTAACGTTTGGAGCTGGTGTGTATGCAGGTATTTATATATGTCAGAACTATAAGGTAAACAAATGAATTTATTATTCCTTATGTTAGAAATAAATTAAAATAATTATATATCAATACACTGATTTTTAAGAAACAAATATATTATTTACTATCTTGTTATATGTTATATTAAACTGAAATAAATGAAAAAAAGTTCAAAGTTTACTTGTATCTATTTACTTTTTAAAATAGTTTATATTTAAAATGATTATTTACCATGATATAGAACATTCAACGATGTAACTATTTTCATTTTTTAAAAACATTTTTCCTCATTCTATGAAAGAAAATTGTTATTTTAAAGAGAAAAATTCTAACTTCCTGTCTTTTCTATATTAAAATTTACTTATTAAAACTTAAAGTTAACTACTCTAACAATTCCTTTTTTAAGACTAATAATAAAATAAATATAAGTATTTAGATAGCCAACAAGACATGCGTCATGAAATTGAATATAATCAATGATAGGATTTTACCAGTTCTAAAACTTGCTAATTTTTATTCTACTGCCCCCTCCTCCCATATATAATATGATTATATTCAAGTATAACTTGAATCAAGTATATAGAAAACCCTTCTAATATATTTTTCATAAAAGAAAACTTAAATTTAAAAAATAAAAATTCCTTTTTCTTTGAAAAAAGAAAAAAAAAAATCCATGGTAGTCTAAGAATTAAATAAAAGAGTATGAATGGCAATGAAAAAAATCTTTTGTAAAATAGTTTTGTGTGGTATTTCTGTGTTTGCCTAATAATAAAGATTCATGTGATTTCAGGTATGAATTTTCGGAATCTACAGGGGAAAAAATTTGTTATGCAAAATGAATAATAAATTGATAATTGGAAATCAAGGCATTTTTTGAAATAAATATTTCATAAAATGATTAATAAAAACATAATTGTCAAATTATCTCTACACATTTCATAATCTATAGCTAATATATTATACTTTGTAGGTACCTAGAGTAGATGAACCTGGAGAATTATGGAGAAAGTTTAGAGAAATTGCCGAGCAATACAAGAAGCCACCAGAAAATTAAATTCTACCTTATAAAAAATTATAAATTTGTATTATAATGAAAAAATATATATTCTGTGTAGTTCATGTAATTTTATAGAGTAAATATTATTTTTAAAATATGCTCTTATTTATTTTGAATTCTATGAAGCTAAAATTATGCACAATTTATTTTTTCTCAATATAAAAAAAAATCTTTGAATATTACAGTACATGTCTTGTCCAAGATCTGTGATGAAGATATTGCTTACATTGTAAAATAGGTTTATTTTACTTTTATTGAAAACAGTTAAAATAATTCTCATGTGCCTTAATTATCACATGGAGCTTACAAAAGTAAGTACAACAAACGAAGAAAAGAACAAATGACACAAATAGATTTTTTTTTTAAGTAAACCCTTTTTGTGTGTGTGTGAATACTTTATAAATGTAAAGTGTTGAGCAAAAATAGTAATGGGTATCCAATATCAATGCCTTAAAGCACAAAAATGCTGTATCCATTTTTTAAAATCCAAATTGATTCATCAATATCATAAAACACATTAGAACTAACAATGGTGCTGGAAGAAATGTTTCTCCTCTTTTTTAAAAACCATACTAATTGAATAATTCTTCTTTGCTTTAAGACATTAATATATAAATTGAAGTTTGTATTAACTTAAGATTTATCCCTAGAATATTTAGATAGCAAAATAAAGTTTCTGTGAATTTTCTTAAGTTTACTAAATGTGTTAAATATGAGTAAGGAAAAAGTTTGTTCTGAAATATCTTCAAAAAAGAAAAACATTTCAAAAGAAAAATGGCATGTATTCAGAAAGTAACAATGGGAGAATATGTTTTATTATTAATTAAGGATTCCTATTTTCAGAATCTTAAATTAGATCTATATTTCTTTTAGAAATAAAATGTTGTTGTAATTTTGTTGCAATTTTAATAAGAAATGGAATGTATTTGATATAAATAATACAAATAAGCAATTTAAAGTTTTTTTTAAAAATGGGAGTTATTGAAAAATTTTATTTTAAATATAAATACACGAAAAGCATTTATATTTTGTTTCTGCCAGCATAATTATCTGTGTATAAGAATTATTTTCTTAGTCTCTATTAGTTTTCTCCATAAAACTAATATTCAGTGTTTTTTTTTCAGTTTCAGTGTTCAGTAATTTTTTTTATATTCTCATTTTGTCCAGTAATTTTTGTATGTTATATTTCTGCAATAGTGAAGTCAGATTTTTAAAGAAAAAGAAATTGCTGCATTATATAATACTTGCAGTTAAGACAAATTTGGTCATCAATTCCGTAAATTTGGCAATAAAAAATTGCGTCTGAGAAATTCCAGATAGGTTTACGGCAGGGGAAGGCAAATAGCGGTTTTTTAAGAGATTTTTTGAGGCCCGCCAATACAGTCAAAAAAATCTGCCATGAACCGATATTTCCTTCTTTACACGACCGAAAATTCGTTTATTATTTTCCATTACGACAACCTGGTTAATGCGCATATGTACTGTAGATATGATTCATTTAAATTTTGACTTTGCAACCATAAATATAAAAATTTCCAATTTTAGCAAAACCATAAGCCTTTCGAAAAAACATAAAATCGATGATGAATGTTTTTTTTTAAATTTTTTTTTTATGAATAATGGGTAAATAAATATTTTTTGAATGCAGGAAATAAAACAATGTGTTTATGTGT
>BMAO01032597.1:0-35802 GCA_019973975.1 Trichonephila clavata | reverse complement strand
AAAACCATTTTCATAAAAGTTAACTCTGCTTTAAAAAACAGAATATCGCCTTTTTTTCAAACGTGTATATATTAACTTTAACTCGGAAATAATCGGTGAAGCTGTTTGCATTATGATGTTATTAAGGATACTACATTTCTTTAGTATTATTCGAAATTTAATTTCAAAACAAATGTATAATAATTAGTAATTAGACATTTTTATTTTATTCCATATTACTTTTCTCATAATTTTAAAAATAAAAGAAGGAAATAAAAATATTGATTAAAAAACTAGGGGAAATAAACGATAACGATCGCGGAAAGCCAGTTATTAAATACTTATCTTTCACCCCATCTCTCTATTAATTTGATACAAAGTATTACTTTGGCACAATGCCCATGAAAGTTGTTAAGTCTGTGGATCAAATACATCTGTTAAGGATTAAAGTTGTCTTTCGAAACAAAAATGTTTTAATATTTTAATTACTTCCGTTCACGCATTTGGAACTTTATGGAATGTTTTTTTTAATGTATTCGAACTGTTTTAATTTAGGAGGGGATTCCGTTCTGCTCTTCTTTGGATTTATTTTTAATACTTTTGTATTTTATACTTTTATACTTTTATACTCTACGGATTAATAAAAGATATAAGGGTCATTTACCTTTTTGACCTATATTTGAATGATAAGAAAATAAAAATTCAACAATCAATGAGAAATAGTTAATAATACATAAAATACTACATTAGAAGTATTTAATTATTATACTTAAATAAAAAGATTAATTTTCTAATATATCAAAAATGTATTGCTTAACTTTTTAGATGCCCGTTAAAGAGTTTCAAATATTTTTTAACTCCGAAATTATTACTTCTTAGAGAATAATAAGAATTTAACGAAATTTCTATTAAAAAAAAAAGATATTTTTCCATTTCGTCGGCTCAAATCTCGCCAAACAGGTTTTGTTGGAGACAACACACAGTTTTCACAAAATAAATGTTGGTTCTCATTAGTTTTTCATCTACCTTTCATGAAAAAACTTTACTAATAAGAAAAGACCGCGCCATGTTTTGAAATGTGGCGGTAAAAGGTTACGTGCGGGAATTTTCCGTTTTTGGCGTCAGTTGTAACATTTTTGGCGACTTAATGGCTTGCACCGGCGAAGCAGAAAAATACCAAATAAAGTGAATGATATTTCGGGGAAAAAATACTTGCTGACGATATTTAGCTTTTAGAAGATGTTATAGGTCATGGAAATGGGCTATAATCATGAAGGTCACATAATAGATGTAATAACATATTGTCCAATGAATTCAAAACTGACATTAGTCTTGAACTTGTAAAATTTCGATAAATTTCAAATTTGATAATTAGTTAAAGATGTTCGCAACTATTAAGATTCTCCTAAAAGGTTTTCAAAATTAAAAGCAAAAATTCTCATATTATACGTGTGTTTTTGAATAAAAAGCATTTCGTTTACTTATGTGCATTATTATTGTTGACAATTATGTATTTTTTAAAAGGAAGTTTCTGCAAAAAAGAAAAAAGATGGCAAACAGCAAAGCTCATGAACTGATTGGCTGGAAACACGTGATTGCAGTTATCATGTGACTGACGTCACTTGAATTTATCTCTTTTCACACACATACTTTACTAAAACATCTTTTTTAAAACAAAAGTTTTAATTCCATGATTTTTAAAACGCACAGTACCGATTACCTGGGTTGTAGGATAGGGATTTTTATATTAGATTGAAGAACATTGTATGGTACAAGCTGATAAGCAGGTTGGTCCAGGATCATTGGGATAAATTTTAAGAAGAGGTAGAGGACACGCACACACACACTCACACACATTCACACACACACTCACACACACACTCACGCACACAGATTCAGATTTGCATGCAACCCCATGTTTGGAAACGTCTTCGTTCGGCGCTAGGTTGCGTTGATCACTAGAGGACTTACAGAAAAGAAATCTGCATTACGCAGTCATTTGATCTGTCATCCTCAGAGGGTAAGGTGTACATTAGGAAGGCCCTTGGCGATGAAAATTTCTTTTGGCAACCGAAATCGTTCGTTAAGCTACTTCATTTAGCGATAGGTGTTTTTGGTGACCGGATTCGATGGCCAAGCTATCTACGACATCTAGATAAAAATCGCGAAATCCAAAGCCCTCCCACTAATCTACACTTTAGCCCCTACAGAGTAGTATAAAAAGTTTTACAAACATCGCGATGGCAGATATGCTCTTGATTTACGGATTGGCAGAAGGAAATGCACGAGCAGTAACAAGATTGTATCGTGAAAGGTACCCAGAGAGAGATGCAACTGACCGTTCTATATTTGATAATTTGCATCACATTTTGTGTGGATACGGATCATTACGAGGTAATAGGAACAGTAGGAGCAGGTCATGCATTATCCAACGGTATCCAACACATTTTGTTCCATGCATGGAACAAAATGTGTTGGATACCGTTCGAAGGAATCCGAGCACCATGTTGGGAGTTCGAGTCATTCGTGGTGTGTCCTCACACACACACTATGCCTATTACCTCATAATAGTCTGTATTCACACAAATTGTGATTAGCAAATATACAACGGTCAGTTGCATCTCTCTGTGGGTACCTTTCACGATGCAATCTTTTTTCTGCTCGTGCATTTCCTTCTGCTAATCTACAAATCTGGAGCATATCAGAGTTACTTCGGTCGCTTCAAAGGGAAATGAATACGTAATTTACAGATGTATAAAGGAAAATTTCTTAAGGGTTTAGTTTTTAAGTCTTATTTTCCCCACATTTTGCTCATTGGTAACTAATGAATATAATTTATTTTTTTTAAATTTAAAGAAAAATTTATAAGTAAAGCCTTGAAAAAAGTCTATTAGACGAAAAAGCACAAACAAAATTTGTACATCTGTTGGAAATTTTTTTTGCAATGTAACTGATTCCTTGTGGTATGGTTTGCTATAAACTGCATAAATAAATAATTCAAAGTACTACGTTTAAGACAATTGATTTTTTAAAAAAATAACAACACTGTAGTACAATGCCAGTCAGTATGGTATAGATTTCAATGTTGGTTATAATCAGTGGAATAGTCAAACTCTCTCGTTACTTGCGCAGGGATAATTTAAAGAATCTTTACGTAAGTTTATTTCAAGCAAATAGCAGCCAAAATATTATTTTAATAATTTTGTTGTAAATGAACAAAATATTATTAATACATTAGGCCTTCTGTATCTTAATAATTATTATATATTTTAGCATATTTTTAATAATTTTTAACGTCATGATAGCTAATTGTATAATGTAAGGTTGTATGGCCTTTAAATTTAAATAATTTTCGAGAGCTTTCTAATCCATTGAACTATTTCGCGAAATCTGTTTTGGTTAGTTATGTTAAAAGATTACAATGGCAGATTTATTTCTATTTCCCATTAATTTTTTAAAAAAAATTACAGTTAACAGTTAAATTTGACCATCTCCTTACGACGTTGTTTGAGGAATCGCATTTTGATTGAAACAGTATTTTTAATTCTTCTTTAAAATTATTGTTAAAACTTGGAAATGGATAGATAATATTTCACTTTGATGCAATAAAAAAAAGTATTGGTTTTTATACCCATTGTGTCTAATTGTTTAGCTAGTAAAGTCGATATATTTATTTGCAGAAATTTTTAAAAGTTATTTATAATTCATGCCGGTTTTTTGATGAAGCAAAGTCCGAAATTTCTGTAACAATATTTTAAGAACTTCTTAAGAATAAAAAATAGAAATTATTCTACGTGTTGCTTAAGCTATATGAATTTTGTGCTCTATTCAATGTGTTGCTTAAATGTTCAAACATTCTGCAATGCTTGCTGACTTGCTCAAATGCCTTCTTTCGACTCTTCGCTCTCCTTCCACCAGAATGTTTGCATTGGTAAAAATCATACGTCAATAGTTCGGAATATCGATTTCAACAAAAATGCTTTGATCTTAAAACCTTTATCTGGCGCGTGCGGAGGAAGTTTTAGAGAGAATGGTATCAACTCACAGTTGTAAATACTTAAAACCAATTTTATTAAATTTCCAGTGATTAAATATTAAACTTATTATACAACGAATTAAGTTTTTTCCCCCCAGAATTAAACAAAAATAAACATTTCCGTATGGAATTTCAGTAAATTCTTAAAAGTTCTTTTTAAAAATATATCGAATGAATATCAATATAAATAGAAATTTTTCACAAAATGTATGCTTATATCTTTGTTTAACATGATTCTGTAAAATACTGTTCATTTGGAATTGTTAAACGACATTATGTATGAATTCAAATAGAACTAGGCAATTTATCTAATCAAACTGCAAATATAAATAGACTGAGTTAAATTGAGATTATAGATAATTATAAGATATTTATAGACATTTGATTCTGATTTTCTTATCTTCAAAACCACATAAGTAATCCCATTGAGCACGATGTTGAAAGTTCAAACTTAAATTCTCGAATTTTATCTTCGTTATTAATCTTTTATTAAAAAAGTTATTTTTAAGATTTTTGTGAAGCAAATTCAATTTATTTTATAGACACTGCAATACACCTTCACACATGTAGAATTTAAAAAAAAACCGCCCCGTAACTATCTTGTGGGTCGATTTTTGAAAACACCTTCCTAAGCTAATCTCTGATCAGAAAAAGTAACACATTGTTACAAATTTTGTGCAACGAATGTTTAAAATAGTGTAAATAATTTGTATCTGGATATGTAATACGTTAATATTTCTTTCTTATTTTATGTTAAAATTGCAATATTTGCAAGCAATGCCGTTTCTTATATTATAATGGCTATTCAATGGAAACATAGCGAAACATTGGTGATAGAACCAGTTGACATCATTTTTGGCGATCACGTCAACAAATTGGCTATTGGTTGAACGATGCAGAAGTGTCTTTGCTGTAACGTCACCTGATGGGGAGCTGCAACTAAGAGGATAGCACAAAAACCTTCTCTACAAAAAATACATATACATGTTAATTTTCATAGTGATTGGTTGAACGGTGTTGAAGTGAAGCGATTTCATATACATTAACATCCATTTTTATATGTATAGATATTGAAAGGGAATAGTTATATTTCATGTGTTGTTTATTTCTTATTTTAATAAATGCGCTTAAAAGATACATAATACGCATAACGTAGTACAATTAAAATTTTTATGTTGAAGCGAGAGTTATATTTTGAGTTTGTTTATTTCTAGTGAAAACAAATATCTTTGAATGATGTACAATATATTTTTAATAAATCTCTAAATCTATATTCTTGACTTCTATTGCTTAAATCTGTATTTATTGATTGAACCGCCCCGTAACTATCGAACAGCCCCGTAACTTTGGGAATCGAATTATTTCAAATATTTTACATTGCAAGGCATCCGGAATGGAATCATAATGATAAATTGATTAGATGCGCTAGAGCTATAAGATTTCTGATCCCTGCAATAAAACAATATACAGACATTAGTTCATTTGAACCTAACAAAATATTTTTCCTCTTCAATAATGTCACACAAGATCTTTACCAAATTTTTAAATAATTAAAACATTTATTTTTAATTAATATATTATGATTATAATATATTTATTAGGAATTTACAAACAAAGAATCTACAATGAATTCAAAAATGAAAAACGGTATTAAAAGATTGATAATAAAGTGAAAAAAAAAACAATATTTTGATTTAATTAGTTGTAAAAAAAGTGTAAAAAGAAAATCGTTTGAAGATGTCATTCAGTTTCTTTATGCCAAACGATACTAAAAACTGCTGTTAATCGGATGCTTTTCGAATAAAAATAAAATATTAGCTATTTTTGTGTAACAATGCCAAATACTGAAATATATTCAGTTCTGTTAATTTATTACTTAAACTAGCTGGTATACCCGTTCTTCGCACGGGTGAATTGAAAAGTTAAACAATACAGATTGAAGGATAATGAAGTTTTAAATGATTTAATTTTAAGTGAATTGAAAATTAAACAAAAACAAAAAAAGCCTTTTGCATATCTCAACTGAACAAGAAAATCATATTTTGTAAAATTTTAAGTCTGTAGATCTAATATCTGATAAAAAAGGATTTTTATAAATTTATAACGCCCCTTAACTCTCTTATGGGTTGGATTTTGAAAACACCTTTCTAAGCTAATCTCTGTTTAGCAAAAGTAACACATTGTTACAAATTTTGTGTAATGAACGCTTAAAATAGTGTAAATAATTTATATCTGGATGTGTAATACGTTAATATTACTTTCTCTGTTGAATTTATGTTAAAATTATAATATTCACAAGCAACGCCGTTCCTTACATTATAATGGCGATTCAATGGAAACATAGCGAAATGTTGGCGATAGAGACAAGTTGGCATCATTTTTGGCGAACCTGTTGGCAACTTGGAGATTGATTGAACAATGCAGAAGTTTATATGCTGTAGCGTCACCTGGTGGGATGCTGCAACAAAGAGGATCGCACAAAAACCTTCTCCACAAAAAATTCATATACATGCAAATTTTCATAGTGATCGGTTAAACGGTGTTGGAGTGAAGCGAGGTTATATATACCAACATCCATTTATATACAGGGTATCCAGCCTTAATGTGACCCAATAGCTAATTCCCGAACAGTTTGGTTTAGATATGCACTTCTAATTTAAAAAATCTTTTAAAAAAGGTAAAGCAAGTTTTTACGTGCTTTTCGAATTAAAAACCCCATTTACAAAAAAATTACAAAAATTAAATTTTTATATGGTCCCCCAGGTCCTATCACTTGTATTTAGAAAAAGATGCAGTACACAAAAACAAAGTAAACACAAAAAGTTTCATTTTATTACGATAAAAACTGACCGAGTTATGCTTACATAAACTTGAGGCATCTGAGTTGCTCAGAAAAGGGGTCGTGTATAAATTGAGTTTAGAGAATAGTAATTCACTATCTGCAGAAAGAGCAAAAGAAAAACATCATAGTAATATTAAAACATCGTAGTAATCATCATAGATTAGCAATTTGTATTGCTGTATGGCAAACAATAAAAATTAAATTAAAGAAATACAACTTGTACCGAAAAGATTAAAACACCTTGTTTTTACAAATAGCAGCAAAATAATACAGGATTTACCTAGATTACAGGATTTACTAGAATGACCAAATTAACTTAAAGAGAGAGAGACACAAGACAAGGGAATACGTCTATGACAACTCCGAGTTTTTTTACAAGCGTTGAACAGCACGGGTAATTGTACAATAAGATGAATGTCTTCGAGTGGGAAATTTAATGGCCGCCTCTGTCTTATTTTGATTACACTGCCCATAAAACAGTACCATTTTGCAGTATTTTTCATTTGTATACATCTCGTTCTCCCGTACTAGAGGTCGTAATATTAGAATACAACTATATGCAATTGCAAGCGACTACACAACAGATTTTTAAAGTTCGTCATGATCAGCCAAAACGCAGCAAATCAGACTGAAGCCGCAGCATATAAGTCTATTTTTTGGAACTACTTTTGAAATGTTTCCTTCGTCCAAAATATTTTATTTTTTCTATGTTTTACACGTACACAGAATAAATTTTATTTCTTAAGTACTCAATTATTGTATTGTTAACGTATGCTTTTAAATTTAAAAACGATTTACATAACAGTGACGTGCAAGAGCGAAAGTTTCCTGACAGAGTTCCGACTAATTTCACTTTGGAGACGGCGTCTTACTAGCTTCTTGAAAATAGCCCAGAAAATGGAGAAAATATTTGATTTTCAAAGTTCCATAACTCGGCCAGTTTTTATCGTAATAAAATGAAACTTTTTGTGTTTACTTTGTTTTTGTGCACTGCATATTTTCCTAATTATAAGTGATAGGACCTGGGGACCGTGTAAAAAATTAATTTTTATAATTTTTTTGTAAATGGGTTTTTTGGTTCGAAAAGCAAGTAAAAACATTCTTTACTTGTTTTGAAACATTTTTCAAATTGGAAGTACATATCTAATCCGAACGGTTCGGGAATTAGCTATTGGGTCACATTAAGGCTGGACACCTTGTATATAGAGAGAGATTATTCTCTCAATTTAGGGAAATCCGTCTAACTTAAATCTGAAGTTGGAACGTTTTAGAAAATATCCTTCTGAACTTTTATTTTCATATCCATTCTGACAACCCTATTTCAAGTGACATATAAAATGTACCATCAGTTAATAAAAACTATTTTTTGTTCGCTTAATTTATAACCAGGCATAAGAAACTAATGTAAAGGTTCGTGTTTTTGGAGCATTGCGCAACCTCACATCTCTAGAAAACAACGAATGTGTATTAAAATAACAGACAAGACTGTAAGAAATTCAGACCTTATAAATAAACCTTTTTGGAGATAAATATATGTCTCAGTCAAACATTTTTTTTCGTTCGATGTAAATAAACGCTTAAAAGAGAGAGCCGAATGATTCCGGTAAAAGTTAAATTATGTCTATTAATTTTTCTATTCGAGATTTTTACATTTCGAACTTATTTTATTAAATGTAACAGATAATATTGATTTTTTACTTTTATATCTTAAAATATCTATGTAAGAAAAGTATAGTAAAATAGAAAAGGAAGGAGAAATAATGATTACTCCAGTTAGAAATAATACACGAAATAATACGAATAGCTTTGCATTACAAAATAGCACTTTTTAGATAAAAAATGTGATACAACTTCCACATACGTCACACGTGAACCAAGAAAAATTTCCTTCACCCCAAAATTGAAGAGAGGTTTTAAGCTATCCGACTGGTTGCGACAATTTTTTTTTTAAAAAAAAGGAGGTATGGGGATTTTTTTGTTATTTTTAGATTTGTTTAGTGCATTTTAAGAATAGTATGCTAAAATTAAGAACATAAAAAGAAATTATTGTTACTAAAATGGAAAAAATACGTAAGAATTGACAAAAAATAGCATAAACGCGGCCCATTCTGCACCAAAGGTTTATGAACAAATTTTCAATTTTTTCAATCTAATGTGTTGCTATATTATTCAATTTTGAAAGGACCTTCAGGATAAGAGACATTTTCTTTTTTACAAAGACTTGATCAATTTAACTTGGTTACTATATGAAAATGCTTAAAAAGACAGTGATTATATTCACATAAGGGACTGTAAATTTTGTAATAAAACAGTGATTGATAAATCTGAAGGTTAAAACAATTCTACTATTATACAGAACTTACAGAAAAAATTTCAGTTAATTAGGTTCAAAACATTTTTAGCAATCGCTGACCCCTCACATTTCGAGTAAAACGCGTTTTAAAGTATGACATTTTGCTTAAAGTAATGGCATCTGCTTTTAGTAAAACATTTGTAGTTTTTGTTCTAGTGAACGGAAAATGAGAAACTTGGTATTTTTATAATGCTAATAAGATGGCCCATAAAATAAAATCATAAAAAAAATTGTCGATTATTGGCAAAATTCACAGTTTTAAGGTAGTCGGATACCTTAAAAGGGCAAAAACTTTAAATAAAAGTAGAAATTATTGAAAAACTGTGTGAAGTGCTTTGAGGTATATATATATATATACTACAAAAATATTTTCTAACACTCCTTAGAACATGATTATCCAGCTATCTTTCTATATGCATATATTTATAAAAGGAAAGGGAATTACAGATTTTCATAATTTTTATGTCCTTTTTAATTCTACATTCGCTCTACTTAATTTCTATTAGTTTCAGAATTGTTATATAGATGGCATCATTCAAAAAGTTTGCTTCTTGTTTTCTGTCTTTCAAGAGATAACAAATATACATATATATATATAGTTTCCTGCTTCTATTTTATAAATCCATGTATACAAACTTATGTATAAATTCTTGAATTTATGTTTGTTTTTAAGTGCATCCTTTTTGTACTATTTCCATTTATGTAACATTCTCATTTCTATTAGTTTAATAGTTTACTGCTTGTTTACATGTCGAAACTTTAAGCCTAGGTGTTTTTCAGTGAATGTTTACATTCTTCAATTTTTCTTGTAACTTTAAATATAAATTTTCTGCTGGAAGGGATGGTTAGCATTCTATGTAGCAAGCTTAACACTACTTTACTGCCCTAAATCAGAGACAATTTTAGGAAACATAATAGTTTTCCTATTTTATCAATTGTCTTTCTTAATACGTTAGTTTTTTGTTCTTGGTTCCAAAAGTTAAGCTGCCTCAATTTTTAGAGGATATTTAATTTGTCCATCATTTTTCTTGATTTTACTTATACTGGGAAAGGTTGACCAGTCGTAAAACTTTGTTTAAACCTGTAATCCTGGTTCCTAAGACTAGAAGTTTGCTATAGTACTACTGTGGTTAATACGTTTTACTATCTTGACTAGTTATCTTAGATTTATAACTATTTTGTGTATATTTATTAATTATATATATATACCAAAAAGGCTTAACGTAGCTATCGATAATTGGGGAAAAAATGGCAACGTTGCAGAAAAAATTTTGATTTGGGAATTAAAAAAAAAAAACCCTGAAGATTGTATATCTAAATCGATTTACACTAAAATAAAATTTCAGTCCTGGAATATTTTAACCATACTCTGTATTTCTGGTGAAATACGATATCATATGTTTTTTGACTACAGCAATACGTTTTTATGAACATCATCAATAATTAATATATTAGATATTTTCAAATTAAAGGAGAACGAAAGAGAAAATGAATAAAAAGGGTATCTCTCTCTCAGTTTATGGTTTTACAGTCGTTAACATCATTATGAATGTTACCAACAACGGTAATGATATTCTAATTTTTGTCGTTTTTCCTATATGGTTCCCTCGTATGTTTAACTTCCCATAGATATTTTTTTTCAGTTTATTATGTTGTAGCACTAATTAAACTGATTTCCTTAAAAAAGTTTTTTTCAGAAAATATAATAAAATAAATTGAACAATAAAGCTATGAGTTAGATGCTGGCAGAATGTTGTTTCTGTGGGTGGGAAATATTCGGCGTAAAATGTTTATTTTTATGTAAATTGCATTGTGAGTTACACAATTGTCGAAAATAACATTCACGCAAATAATGTCTAAATCAGGCCCCACATAAAATGCATAATGAAACTACTTTGTCAGTTATTCGGCACATAATGAATATTTTTATAGCCCTGTAAATATAATGATATGCAGCAAATATATATTTTTAACAAACATGCTACAGCTAAATTTCCTATTTTTCAACTGTGCAAAAGTATTTATTACTCAATGTGATTTACTTCAGGAACTAATACAAGCTGAAGTCTATGTAATCCTTGCCATAAAAACTATCATTGAGGTTTTGTTTTATGTTGAAATTTTTAAAATAATCCTGCTTCTAATTTTTTTTTACGCTTTATAAAAAGTAAATTTGTTTATTTAGTTAAAATCTATCATCAATTCTTAGACATCAAGAAATCAATACTTTTTCAACACCTAAGCTAAAACAAAATTCAAAATTCCCTGGCACATTACTTGGGCAATACAATTAAGAAAATATGCATTCTATGAACATTGCTATGCTTCAAACTAGCGTTAGTTTTAAATTCAAGATATGTAATTAAAATTAAATAATCAGTTAATGAATTATGCATGTAAGACATTTTGCAGCATTGCCATGCTTGTGAATTACTATTTACGAATATAATCCATGAAATTGATGATAATGATTTTCAAATGTTAAGTCATCACTATAACCTGAGAATATATAGCCTTTGATTTACGATAGAATTATATCATTAGTTATGCATTTAAAACGATTACATATTTCGAAACAATTTTTAAATTTCAATCGTTTTAAATTAATTATTACAAATGCTACCATAAAACATACAGACAGATTGAAATTTTGGATAATAATCTAGTTCAAGCATAGGAAAGGTATGGGACGCGTGGTGGACATTTTTTTTCTCTCCATTCCATTCTTACAATTTAATAAAAGAAAAAAAAAATAATGTACGAAAGAGAAAATATTTTCCACATCAAAATTATTTGAAGTATGGTACCCCTTTTAGCCATAACTGTAAATCTTATTTCTAAATATTCACAGTATTTTAATTGTTGATTAAGAAAACAAAATTTTTTCAATTTATTGGGAGGTAAAAAATTTCCTTGTTTAAGGGAACCAGGACATCATACACATTAAAAAAAAACGATTTTTCAATTTTAATATTAAAAAATAGTCTGCATATTTTTCTGAATCTAAAAATGCATAACACTTATATGTTTGTTGATAAAATAACCTTAAAATATAAACAAAAGTAATTGACAAAAATGTAAAAAAAACGTTTACAAATGTTTAGATTTTTCACTTTTTTTCCAGAGCATAATTTTTTGCTTTTAGGTACACTTTTAAAAAAATTATTGCATATAATTGTTACAAAATTTTTATCCTTTTATATAAGATACCTGTGCATATAGTGAACCTATTTCTTTGGTAGAAGTTGTTCATGCTTCTTAAAAAATAGTTTTATTTATAAAAAAGGGAGGAAAAAACAGAAATTTTCAAAATTACTAATTTGAATAATTTTTTTAAGGAAGCTATCTTAATATTTTACTAAAAAAACAGGTTCACTATATTTTGTGTATTGTTTTATATATTTGAAAAAAATATTTTACATCTTTACGAGATACTTCTTTAAGAGATGGTGCCCTTAAATTCAACAGAATTTTTTTTTTGAATTACAAAATTATTTTTTTATTTCTACAGAATGATTAAAATATTTTTATTAAGATCACAAGAAAATCTAAACTTCATTGGAAATTTTTAAAGATATATGTCTTATAAACAAAGAGTCTTAATTTTGGCATTTTACTCTTTCGTGCATGTCCTGGTACTCTTAAGAATAAATGATATCAAATGCGAAAGGAGAGAATATTCTTCTGAGCATTAGTATAACACCGAAGAAGACAGCCAGATTGGTATTTGGCAATTTCATTTAGAGAGCACAGATTAAAATTCACTTATATCTCCAGCCCATCCATAACTTGCTTTTAACTCTGCTGCCAATTCCCTCTTATAAAAGTTAACCAATTTAAATTCCTTTTCCAGCAAAAGGCAAAGCAAAAAAGGTGAAATACCTCTTTTCTCACCAACTAAGACAGAAGGGCAGCTGCTATTCCTAGTGACGTTGAAGCACTTGGTTATTTTTAAATTTACTGAAGTGCACTTCGTCGCGAATTTTTACTTAAGAAGCTTTAAAAAGATCATTAAATATTCATCTTGAACGTGTTCTTTCACTCTGCGAAAAGGATGGCGTGAATTCTTCCTTCTTTTTTATTTCCCCCCTTCTTTTCGGAGCTTTTCAATTTCCTCTTCGTGTCTGAAAACCTTTTCCCGCCAGAACCTCCCCCCTTCCGGGAATTCACAATTCGATGATAGTGGTAATCGTATGAGCAAAAAAACTCCCGATCTTTCCGGTAATTAGGTGTGAGGCAACGGAGGATGTGTCTCCTCCTCTTCCCTAGACAATTGTTCGAAACACTTTGTTCCAGCTACCATATGGAAGATGGTATTAAGTCAAGTGTGTGTGTTTGGCAGGAGGAAGACTGGGGATTGATGAAAAAAAGATGAAGTTCTTCAAGAGTTTGGTTTTGTTTCCGTTTTTTAGTATCGAATGATTAGTGATTGCGCAGATATTCATCGACAAATAAATCGAATTATCGATACATTTAGTGGTTTCCAAACTTCCTGTGCCATGGATTTCTTTTTATACCAAAGTAATGGCCATGGATCCCAAGTGAAAAAAAATAACTATATTCCAATCCATAATATAAAAATTACAGACTTAACTGATAACCTGAAAATGATAAATGCAAATGATATTGATAAATATTATAAATAAGATTATTTTACGAATTAAAACTATAACAAACGTATAGTAAATCCCCCGAACTTGCGTGATAGGTGGGACTGAATGATAAACCGCGTAAGTCGAATCCGCGTATGTCGAGGTTCGATTTCGCATATTTATACACATAAATTATTTTTTTGTTGAACCAGAAACGTAAGTAAATAATTTAGGGGAAAATTTTTAAATAAAATCTTAGATGGACCCAAGCAAATCGAAGTTATTTTTGATGTAGAAGGTTTCATAAAATCTAACAATGTAATCTGCCCCCACTCACAAAGATTTTTTTTTTCTCCAGCAAAATTTCCTCGTGGCATGCTAACATTTTTGTAATTCCTTGTTTTGTTGAAAAAATACTCTCATCACTGGAGTCTATATTTTCTAAAATTTGTAGCCCTCTTTTAATTAAACTGAGACCTTCTGTCAAATTCCCAACACCGTCATTTTATCCTCTGATTGAGCTGAGCCAAAACAGTTCTTCAATGTCTTGCTCTCTTTCATGCATTTCTATGAGGTAATCAATTGTCAGCTCCTGATTGTGGGAATTCAGCAGTTCTTGAGAGTCATCACTATCAACTTCTAAATTTATAATCGACAACTTCTTCAATCACATTATCACAATTTCCCCAATTTCACCAATTTTTTCTCCCTGAAACAAATCAATTCCTCCCTTTAACGAATCGACGATATTTGAAAATCGCTCAACCCCGAATTCGCGTATGTCGAAGTAAGTAGCTTAAGTTGAGGTATTACTGTATAAGTCTGACAGCAGTATTTAATTAGCGTATTGATGTTTAGATTTCATGTTTTGTAGTTTTTCTGTTTCTCCTTGGATTTTTGGTTTCCCTCCCCTTTATATAGCATATGGATTAATGTCATTATTACTGTATCCTGGTTTAGTACTTCAGAAACTTATTCATTCTTCATACACTATTTTCCTTTTCTCTTAGCCAATGGATATAAATAATTTCACGGAAGGGTTAGCTGGTCTTAAAACTTTGTTTAGCTTTACAATCTCTGTCCTTTTGTAAGCCTAAGAGTTTACTGGTATATAACTGTGTAGCCATTTAATTTCAACCGATACTATCTTGTTAAACTTCTACTTAAAGTTTAACTTTAAGTTATATACTCTGGTGTGCAAAAATTAAGCCTGAGACGGTTTTTTCAACATAACTTTGTACAAAAGCATTCCAAATCAACACATTTAATACCGTAAGATCCCCAATACGTAAGGACATGAGTAATGTAAGCAACACTTACTAAAAGAGAAATCAGAGGGATAAAAAGAAGCTTTATTGAAAAAGTAGCATGGGGCGCAATGCGACTGAAGGCCAAAACATCACTGTGATGGGTGTCCAGCAAGAAATATCCGGTCTTTAGTAGGGGATATGATCTCCCCTGACTGCTAGGCAGGTTTCACAGCGTCTGCCCATGCTGAGAATGAGGGTGTCAATGAGTTGTTGAGGCATTGCTGCCCATTCGTCTTGCAGCGCCAATCGAAGCTCCGGAATCGTTACTGGTGGTAAGGTACGAGCTGCCAAGCGTCTGCCTAGAAAATCCCATACATGCTCGATGGGATTGAGATCCGGAGATCGTGCCGGCCAATCCATACGTTCAATATCCTCACTCTCTAAGAGCTGTTCGGCAGCTACTGTGCGATGACATGGTGCATTGTCGTCAATGAAAAGGAACTGCGGACCCATAGCGCCTCTAAAAAGACGCACATATGGAAGAAGAATCTCGTTACAATAACGGGTCCCGTTGACTGAACCTGCGTCGAAGATGTGAAGGTCTGTACGACTACCAAGCATGATGCCTCCCCAAACGAGAACACCGCCACCTCCATACCTGTCCCTTTCAATGATGTTCGAGGGATGATTGCGGCTTCCCCGCTCTCTCCAGATGAGTATGCGATGAGAATCGCTACTCAGACTGAATCTGCTCTCATCTGTAAAGAGTACTCGTCTCCTTTCATTGTCTCTCCAATTCCGGTGTTCCCGGCACCACAGAGAACGCCTTCTCCGATGGGCAGGCGTTAGAGGTACACACCGTACAGGGCGTCGTGCAAACAGACCACCACCGTGCAGTCTTCTGGCCACGGTAAAACGCGATATCGGTCTTCCAGTCGCCTGTGTCGTGTGTCTAGCGATTTCTCCCGCTGTCTGCCGCCTGTTTCTTCAGGCCTGTAAGGCAATATACCGGTCATCTGCGGGTGTGGTTCCTCGTGGACGACCATTACTGAACCCCCGGATAGCTGTTCCTGTAATTTGAAATTGTCTCCAAAGTCGTGAAAACGATGCTGTGAGCATTTCCGAACTCTGCAGCCACACTTGTTACACTGCGATCATCCTCCAACTTCCCAATGATTCACCTCGGTAAAAGCATCCAGATGTCGTCTAACAGATTGATTATTCGCCATTTCTCGCTGAGCAGCACTGGTGTGATTTTAACTGCTATACGGTGTGCAATCTCTTGCAGAAATACTAATCTTACACGACAACATGCTTTACTACTCAGACACTCCATTACGTCTACCTGCATATCTGCGCATGTGCTACCGTCATCACTCACTTAATCTCCTGATTGTTTTCTGTCCGCTCTGCCTCTTCGTTCAGCTGATATGCTAATTTTTCGACTTTGTTCTTAATTTTTGCACACCAGTGTATTTATGGTAATTTATTATACGCGAGAGAAGTCAAAAAGTAAAAGTACTTTTGCATTTTATCTTTTCAAGGTTCGGCAACAGTGCCTGTATCCAGCGCTAAATGAGGGGTAGTCGGCAATACGTGTCACTCGTCTTCTGTCGTAGGCGTTGGAGTGTAGCAGATCGTTCAAGATGGCAGCTTCAATGTCGTTCTGCACCAAGAAGGAAAAGAGGACAGTAATTCGCTTTTTGTTTGCGGAAGTGAAACCTGCGGATATTACTCATCGCATGCAAGCACAGTGTGGTAACAGCTTTTTATCGCGAAGCAAGGTCTACGAATGGATAGAGCGCTTCAAACAGAGGGTGGCGACGAAAAATCTCCATCAACGTCAACCATAAAGGAAAGAGTGCAAGTCATTGAAAGTATAGTGAGGGAAGAGATGTTAGTATCCAGGGAAGGTATCACGCCTTCCTCAAAGAAAAAGCTAATGACTGTCCTCCTAGGTGCAAGTCGACAATTGAGCTGCCATATTGAATGGTTTGCTACACTCCAACGCCTACGAGGGAATACGAGTGATACGTTTTATAGAAATGTTGCGAACTACCCCTCATTCAGCGCTGGTTACTAACACTGTTGCCAAATCTCGAAAAGAGAAATTGCAAAATCTTTACTTTTTGACTTTCCCTCGTATATAAAAGCACACACATGTTTACTTATAAAGAAGCTTCAATTGTGTATTATTTAGGAAGGATTCAGAATTGGGTTTGTGTAAATGTACTTGTTAGTAAACTGATGCTTTAAGGTATTCGACTACTCTAAAATTGTGAATTTTGCCAAAAATTGACGTATTCTCTCATGATTTTATTTTATAGCCCATCTTATTAGATTTATAAAAAACACCAAGTTTATTATTTTCCGTTAAATAGAATAAAAACTACAAGTGTTTTACTAAAAGCAGATGCCATTACTTTAAGCAAGATGTCGTACTTTAAAGCGCGTTTTACTCGAAATGTGCTTTTTTGAAAATGCTCAAACGGGGACAGCGATTGCTGAAAAAGTTTTGAGAATAATGAACTGAAATTTTTTATGCATGTTCTGTATAATAGTAGAATTGTTTTAACTTTCAAATTTATCAATCACTGTTTTATTACAAAATTTACAGTGTCTTATGCTAATATAATCACTGTTATTTTTTAAAGCAATTTCGTATAATAACTGAGATAAAGTGCTCTAGTTTTTGTAAAAAAGAAAATATCACTTGTCCTAAAGGTCATTTCAAAAATGAATAACATAGCAACACATCAGAATTGAAAAATGGAAAATTTGTTGATAAACTTTTGGTACAGAATGGAGCCCGTTTGTTATTAATTAATTTATTTATTTGTAAATTTTTACCCATTTTTTCCCATTTTAATAATAAAAATAATTTCTTTCCCAATATCTCCCTTTTTTTTAAAAAAAAAAAAATGCTGTCGCAAGAGTAGACGGATACCTTAAATTACTTCCGACATATTGGAAGAAATAGCAAAAATTTGTGCTAAATTTTTCGTGTAACGGTTATAATTTCTGAAAATCAGAAAGAAAAAAAAATGTTCTAGGGAAAAGCTTATATGAAAATATTATCTGTTTCAATCCTTAGATTCTTGGAGATGACTTTGAAAACTTCAGAAATAATTTTGTAATTTGAAAATAATTCGCTTATAGATCCTTTTTTGAATTCATCTAAATACAGATAGTAAAAAGTGTGGATGTAAGTAAAGTAACATATGGTGATTGATATAAGAGATTTAATGAGATGCTGCGGCTTGCATTTCTAGTTGTAACGGGTCTATTCGCGTTTCTACTAATCCTCTTGAGTAAGATAATCTTTTTAACTGTGATATCAGTTGAAAACCACTTTCTGTGAAGCAGACTTGGTTTTATGAAGAAAAGAGCTTCCATTTAAGTGCTGGTCGTGGAATAGGCGGGATGATGGGTGAAAATTAAAATAGAAGAAAGTATAGCGTTCGCGACCGGTGGTCACCTACTTAATTAAAAAAAGAATAGAGAGAGAGAGAGAGAGAGAGTAATCAAGTATTGAAGCAAGAGCGCTCAGGATAAGAGATAAGTGTTCTTTTTTCTATTATAATTAATTTATTTAGTTATAATAGAAGTTTGTCACACATGCTTTGAATTTACCTGTAATTAAATTCAATTAATTTTGTGGTAAGTTCAGACATGCACTTTATTGTTTTATTTTGAATTTCCTTACTTCTATGACTTAAACACTTCCATAATTTTAAATTAAATAATAATGTTAGCTTCACAGAAAAATATAAGCGTATATAACGTATTTATTCGAACCTAAGCCGCGCTATTTTTCAATGTTAATGTTACTGAAAATCAGGTCCGGCTTAGAAAGGAAGGGAAAAATCCTTTGGGTGGGACAATTAAAACAATTACAGGTTCCTGTATGTATTTAAAAGTTTTTAATGCATAAGTGGTAAAATAGCTAATTATTCCCCTCTTATTACTTTTCTTTTTAAATTTATTTTAATCTCGCAAAAAAGGATATCGATAAACCATTTTACACTATTTTTCATTTTTCATAAAAATATGATGAGAATTTGAGGTGAGGTTTTTAGAATCGATGGCGGCTTAGATCCGAATAAATACAGTATTTAATAATTATATATATTTGAGTTATCACAAGATATAAGCGTGAAAATATAGTACGTGTTGGAAAGGCTGTTTTTATCTTAAGTTTTGATGAAAAAGACGAGATTTCTAAAACAAAAGACAAGAATGAAGCAGTAAGTTATCGATTACATCAAAATTGTAATTTTGTTAAAAAGTGACAATTATTATTTTTTATTATTTTATATTATAGGACACCTTATTAGCTTTATAAAAGTACCAAGTTTATTATTTTCCGTTCATTAGAACAAAAACTACAAGTGTTTTAGTAAAAGCAGATGCCATTACTTTAAGCAAGATGTCATACTTTAAAACACGTTTTACTCGAAATGTGTGTTTTTTTTTTGAAATTGTTCAAAAGGGGATAGCGATTGCTGAAGAAGTTTTGAAAATAATTAACTGAAATATTTGTGTATGTTCTGTATAATAGTTGAAGGGTTTTAACCTTCAGATTTTTAAATCACTGTTTTATTATAAAATTTACAGTCCTTTATGCTAACATAATCACTGTTTTCTTAAGCAATTTCATATAATAAATAAGATAAAATGGTCTAGCTTTTGTAAAAATTAAAATATCCCTTATCCTGAAAGTCATTTAAGAATGAATAACCTAGCAACACACCAAAATTAAAAAATTTATAATTTGTTCATAAACTTTTGGTACAAAATGGACCCTGTTTATGTTATTTTTTGTATAAACTTTTCCCCATATTTTTCCATTTTAGTAATAATAATTTCTTTTTCTCCTCTAATTTTAGCATATTTTCTTAAAATGTGATAAAGGTTTAAAAATCCCTTAAATTCCCTATACCTTCATTTTTTTTTATACAAAAAAGGGTGTCGCAAGCACTCGGATACTTCTTAAAGGATTTTAACCTTCAACTTACACATTCATGTTTCGAAAGCTATTCTACTAAAATGGATTTAGAAGTTAAGTGATTCAGCAGATGAAAGATTAAAGATAAACATTTCCCCCTTCTTTCAGCAAACTAAAACTGTTTTTCTTTAAAAAGGCGTGAACCTTACAAAAATATTTAAGATTAATTAATTCATTTCCTGCATACAGTTTGCAAAAGCCGTATCCTCCGATACAATAGTTTTAGCCAAGTAAGTGAATTAGTGAATATTAACATCTCACTGTTCAGCTACACGAGGGCTTTTAGTGAAGAACCTCGTAATTATGAACCATGGTCAAGTGACGAGGAAGACACTTGAGCTGAACCCCCCCCCTCTTCTAACTACCACACCACTCCAATGGGAGGATGTTTGAGCTCTCGACATAGTTTTAGCCAAAGAGACGATTGTTTTTCGTATTGTAAGAGTTCATCATTGAATGTTTTTAGAATAAACTAGTTGTTAAATTTCCAATCGTTTGTTTAAATATGTGTTTTATATAAATCATACGGTAATTATAATTATTTCTTTAAATAACTCCTTTTATATATATTACTGTCAAGCTGATAATTGTTCCGGTGATTTATTTGTAAAATAAGCTATATGAACAACTGTTCTAATCTTCCTCTTTCAGCAGAAAATTTATATATATTGAAAATGATAACTGAACATAAATCAAAATATTGTGAATATAAACTAAGCCTAAAATTTACTCCTATATTCGATCATCATGCTAATAGATAGATACGACTAATTTGAAAGTATATTAAATAAATGAAAAAGTAAGATAGATTGAAAGCAAGCAAAAGAAGCGATCACAAATTCTAAAACACATGCCTAAAATTTCAATGAATTAAATTGAAAAATGGAACCACAAACTAAGCATTCGAAATTAAGTGACAAAACTAACAGGTTACACTTAACACTAATGTCGCTGTCTGTAGTCTACATACTATACATAATTGTCTTAGGGGAAGATTGATATTCTGTGACTGATTCTTTTGCCAATAGTATGGTAAAGAAAATCTTAAATATTATGTGAGGAATGATTGGTAATTTATTATCTCGTGTAGTCACAATTGTAATTGTTATTTAATTTTTGTAATCCAAACAAAACTACCATTTTTTAGCAATGAATTATTAAATTGAGACTGAAGAGTCATAACTTTTTTTTTGTACAATTAAGTGAGAAGTATAGAAAAACGCTATATATATGTATACTGTGTGAAGTGCCACTGAATTAGGAATAGACTCGCTTTATACTTTTCGGATCTGTGTTTTCGCTCGCTAAACCAAAATCAGTATAATATTCTTTTTCAATAAAGCCATGAAAATTTAGGCCACTCATCCCATGATATTTCATAACTCTAATCTTCTTGATACCAAATTAATTTAATTATGTAATAAAATAAATTTATAAGTTAACAGAGAAGTAATGATGATATCAACATTAAAATTAAACAAATAACATACAAAAAATTTTAAGTCAATTCCTACTTAGATCAACAACAAAAAAATTATTTTAGTTATTTTTTATTGAATAGTTACAATTAATAAAATATGTATATACATATGACGGAATCACAACATTAAGCGGCAATTAATTTTTATTAATTATCATTAAAGTATAGCATTGTCATTAAAAAAAATCATGTATATAAAATTTCAGTTCAACTGTTCAGCTATGAAATGTGAGAAAAAAATCTATTAAAGTTATGACCCAAGTCGCTAAAAATGAAGCCAAAGTGGCTGTATCTGAAAGAATTACAGATATTATTGAAATAAATTTCAGTCAATAATTTTATTTAATTATAATTAAAATATCGTATTGTTACCCAAAGCAATAGTGTATAGAAAATTTCAGCTCAAATGAGCGCTTTAAAATGTGAGAAAAATACCTTTTCAAGTTTTGACACGTCAAAATAGTCGCTAAGTCGCCCAAAATGATGCCAACGTGACTGCATTTGTAATTCTTTGAATAATTAGTTTTAATCAATTATTTTTTGTTAATTATAATTAAATTACTGTATTGTCATCCAAAACAAGTGTGTATATAAAATTTCAGCTCAATTGAATGCTTTAAAATGCATTTTATTGACTATTGAAATAGAGAGAGAGAGAGTGAGCTAACAGTAGGAATTGAAAAAAAAAGGGGAGGGGAGAAACAGAATTAGAAATTAAATTTTTTCTTCATAATTAAACTTTTACGTATAATATTAAAAAACTCGACTGGAATGAACAGGGCGTTTCTCAGTTTAGGCAATCTCACGGTTCAATAAAGATTTCTTTCTATCGAACTATTTATTTGGCAACCTTGATAAACTAAAATGCGTATTGCTTTTGAATTAGTCACGTGCCATCAGTTCTTAATTCCTATTTGTTACTTCAAAGTGGCAGGTGACTTTTTAAGGACAATTTTTTTAATACATTTTTTGCTTGTTGAAAAGTTTGCGAAAATTCTTTTGATTCGTTGTATTTTCTCAATAATAAATTTTTTTTTGTTGATGTGTTCCTTTCATTATTTATTATTAATAGCAATTAAGAAATGTAATTACCTTTTTTAGTGATTTGGAGAGAAAGGAAAAATACTTGTAATCAATATATATTATAAAAGAAAGTGTACCGCTAAAACTCTGAACGAGATCCGGTACGATCAAGGGAGTTATATGATGTGGTAATCCTCTATCCCTCATCCATGAATGTTCTCGTATTTATCTGAATCGAACCCCGAGGGGTATTGTGAGTGCTTAAGGAGCATTTTAGAGAAATATTCCTATTTTTGAGCTATTAGACCTACACACTTAAAATTTGCTAAGGATGTTCCTTTCAAAAAGGGTCTTGCGAAAATTGACTCTCAAGGGACGTTACGTGGGCTTAAGGGGTGTTATATATAAATATACCTGTTTTTGAACGATATGACCCACTCGCTTGAAATTTTGTCGGCACTTTCATGGAGTAGGGACCCGCTACTAAAGGGGGTTTGTGAAAATTGACCCCCAAGTTCAGTAGCTTAAGGGGCGTTATATATATATATATATATATATATATATATATATATATATAGATAAGTGCACTCACATTATAAACAGCAAATATGATATAGATTTTAAAGACGACGAATGCGTAGGTTTGCAATACCAACTTTGATTTCATTTCTTTTTGGAGATTGATGTTTCGAACAATTTCCTCTAATCGGTAAATAAAGAATTGCTGAATAAAATATGTAGATGTGGGTATCAATTGGATTTTCGTTTTTTCGAATTCGTTTGCAAAAAGATACACAAAATAGCTATCCGAATGAGCAATTTTGTACCTTTCTCGATCAACTTAACGACATTTACTTCCCTTTCGAACAATTAGAGTTTTAAGAAATATCAAGTCTCTTCGTTTTTAAGTATAGGGCATCATTCTAATTTTACAGCATTATTTTTTTCTTTTATTTGCTGGAAATCAATAATGTTGTTTTAAAAATATATTCAAGTTTGTATTTTACATGTATATTGATCTTATATATATTGATTTCGAATTGCAGATTTCGTCCAACTACCGATACATAACAACAGTTTGAGGTCCTGTCTAAGCGATTGCTAAAAATTGAAAGTTTTTCCATAAGGCATGCTCTATACTTTATTTTAACTATTTTATTGAAGACATAATTAAAAATGTTTTTATACCAGATGACCATGACAATAGAATGGGCTAAATTAAGGACAATCACATGATAAATGTAATCACATGTTAAATGCAATCACATGTTCTTCATTAAATTCAAAATTGACATTATAAGACCTGTCCTATAATTGAATTGATGAGTAATAAGTACTTTTTAAAAGAAAGTTTCTGCTAAATAGCAAAAGTTGAAAACAGCAAACCCCATGCACTGAGTAGCTGGAAACATATTGCATTTATTATGTGTCTATCACGTGACATGAATTTATCAAGTTCTTAGCTGGAAACACGAGATTGCAGGTATCATGTGATTACGAAGTCACATGAATATATGTGGCATTAAATAATTGTACTCTTGAAAAGAAGCATTGTAGATTGTAAATAAGTTTACATATCACTTATTCTAGTTTTTACATAAAAAGACATTTACAATAGTACAGACGTTTTTATTATCAGATCAGTGAAACCCCAATTTAAAGATTATGAAATTTCTGTTCTTAGTGTTATTAATAATTTTAATTTATTCACTTTAAACGAGAGTAGCTTTCATTGACATACCAGTCTTAAAATAATATTATCTGCTGTTGCCAAACGCTAAACCCAAACTTCATGCAAACATATACGCATATACGTTGTAGATACTTTCCATGTGTTATATGAATCCATATTGTTACGATTTTGGTATTTAAAATGTGTTTATAATGTTAAATTATGTCAAAATTACTATTCTGCTTGAAAAATAGTGCAGGATTAATGTTTATTGCATGCAAACATGTGAATTAGATCAATTGCTATGGGACCTTGTAAATAACATGGGGCTCTTTGGGTATCTCGCCAAATTGGCGAGATATCGTTTAGTTGGCTACAGTTTTGGCAACTTATTTTGTCGCCAAATTTGGCAACAAATTTGGCGATATTGGCGATATTTGACGACTTCCGGTTCTCCTATTTTCTGGAATGTTCTACCCCTTTCGCCGTGTCTATATAAGGCATACTGAAATGCAACATGGGGCAGTTGTTATTCAGATTTCTTGAAGCTCAGACGCGCCAGCAGCCTCTGTTATTTTACGGGTGATTCCGTTGTGATTTATGCCGAAGAGAGTACGAAAGCCTACGGCTTTGAATTTGATCTATTCCCCACTGGGTTAGTATATTGCGTTGTGTTTCTGTTGTGTTGTATTACTGTGACTTCGGCTGTTCTTATGCCTTTCTGAACATTGTATTCTTCATTGGGCTGATAATAAAGAACTGTTTTATCGCTGTCCTGATTAAAGTCTATTCAATTCCTGAACCCAACAGTGAAATTCGTTACAATATGTTTGTGAGTCACTTAGATTATACAAATACTTGACTTATAACACAACTTAATTCATGGTACGTATGCACCAGAGATAGACAGTTATGTACTTCCTTTTGAAGAAGTCGTATTAAATTTCGCTAAGATTTAATTAAGTAAAACTTTTTCCTTCAAATTTAAGCTGATTAAAAAGAGTAATATAAAAAATTCCTACTTTGAATGAATGAATAGAAAATTTCATTAACGATTGAAACTTTGAACAAGATATATATATTATATATATATATATATATAGGGAGAGAGTGAACTGATAGTAGGGATTGAAAAAAAAAGCATGATTGTGCATTGTTACAACAATGCACACCAAGTTTGGCTGAAAAACCGTTATTCGACGCCAACTTTTTTCATCGTTTTAACAGTTGCTTTGTTACAACAATGGAGATGATTCTAAATTGGCGTTGAAAACCGGTAAATAATTTACTTAATTAACCGGTAATAATGAATTAATATTTGAAAAAACTTTATTAACATCAAGTGTTATCCACTAAATGTTGAAAAAAAATTTATTTAAACTTGGTTGGATGAATAAAAAGTATTTTATTAACGATTGAAAATTTTAACAAGATATATAAATAAATGCATATATATATATATATATATATATATAGGGAGAGAGTGAGCTAATAGTAGGAAATGAATAAATCATATGCTATAAAAGTTCTTTTGGACACGTTTAATAAGCATTACAACTATAGACTGAGACGATCTTCTCTAAAAATCTGTTTCCTCGAAATTTGAGAAGCGCAATGACTTCTTCTGTTACCAACTGAGTTATATTAATTACTGGAGCTGTGAAATGTAATAAAAATGTAACGTCTACCCCATTCATTTATCATGTTATACGAGCCTCTCGAGTTTTGTACGAACACGATCACGATTTTTCAGCTGTGTTATGCAAATCCATTTTATATGAACTCATTTTACCAGGGTTTTTTTCATGTCAATATTAATTTATTTTATCTATCTCATTGTCTGTCAAAAACCCAAATTTATTTCAAAAATTAATCATCACACAGTCCAAGTATTTTAAGCAATAGGCTTAATTCATGTGACGTCATAGTCACATGATAATGATAACCACGTGTTTTCACCCAATCTTTCAAAATCTCATGTGGCGTCATAGTCACAAGATAAAAACAATCATGTGTTTCCAGCTAATCAGTTTATGCGCTTCGTTGTAGCATACTTTTGCTCTTTGCACAGAAACTTTCTTTAAAAAGTATATATTTGTCCACAATATAATAATGCACATAGGTATGCAAAATGCATTTCATTTAAAACAACGTGCATAAAATAACTTTTTTTAAATTTCAAAAAATTTTTAAAGACATTTTTTTATAACAATTGAACATTTTTACCCAATTATGAAATTTGAATTTTTTTTTTTTTTTACAAATAGTACAACAGGTACAATTACAAAAGGCAAAAAAAGCGTTTAAAAAAGCATTTAAATATGCTGTTTTGTTAAAAATAACTACGAACGTGTTTGGATGAACACGTTCGGAGTTCTTTTTAACAAACAGCATATTTAAATGCTTTTTTAGGACTCAATACCAATAAATACTAATATTTAACTGTAACAAAATTTAAAATAAATTACTCAAATTTAACAAAAATCACACTTATAAGTGAAACTTTAGCAATATTTTTGAAACACTTGAAAGCAGTTAGAGAAAAAAGTAACAAACTTATATTAGTATAAGCATTACTAAAACAAATCTTGGATGCATTTATCTAGAAAATGTACGAAAATTTTCATATTTTAACAAAATTTGAAAATTTTAGAGCTGATTGAGGAAACATTGCAAGAAATTTGACATTCTGTATGAGACCATTATTTAAGTAACATGCCATAACTCAAAAAGTATTCATACAATAAGAAATACCTTAGTACATTCTCTAGAAAATAGCATGAACATCAGGCTCAAAAGGTTTTATAGAAATACATTTGTAACATTTTGAATTATCAGATACGCCCGAATAGATTTTGAGCAATTAATTGACCACTTCCGGTAGATCAAAGACCCACTTACTTTTCTAATTTTATAAAATTGATTGTTACTTGGCCTCTTGGTATCGTAGAATCAAAACAAGGTGTGTTTTGTAAAGCCAAAGGATAGCTCTATTCAATAAAATAAAGACAAAAACATCTGTCTTGACCGAATTTGGTCATTTTGAACGTGTTCGGATATCTTTATGTCTGTTTTGAATTCAATGGAGCACATTTTCAAAAAAAAAAACTCATTTGCAGTATAACGTGTTTTAAAGTATGATATCTTGTTTAAAATAATGGCATTTGCTTTTACTAAAACACTTGTATTTTTTGTTCCCGAGAACGGAAAATAATAAACTGGGTATTTTTATAAAGCTCATAAGATGGCTTATAAAATAAAATCATAATTTGTTTTTCATTTTTTCGCAAATTAACAATTTTAGGGTAGTTGGATGCCTTAACTAATGCCAACTTTAATATTTATTTTTAAAATGTTTTTAATAAATGGACTGATAAAACTTCAATTAAGAAAAAAAGGCTACATTGCCATCGTTAATATCCATATTGATAAGCAGAAGAAGAGGGAATCGACTTCTCAGATCGATTTTAAACGATGTTTAAGAGTGCTAAATGTTTATAACTCTTTTCCCTTTAATCTTTCAAAATTTAATTCCAAATGCACACAAACAGGCAAAACTCGAGAGAACCACAATCCCTTAAAATAGCGGAAATTATCGATTGATACGTGTGTGCCAGTGGAAAATCCCCTCCTCCGTAACTCCAAAGGCAAAAGGGTTTCGTGTAAGAGCCCAAAGCTAGTTGATGGATTAAACTTCACAAAACGAAAGTGTTCCGCTTGCATACATCCACTTTGATCGGGGTGTTCCTGCATAGGATCGTTAAGTGGTCCAATTCTTCATGCTTGTCTCTTAATCGATAACTCTCGCCAAATGGTGTTTTTCTCATGAACTGCACCCCCTCCCCCAAACAAACAAAAAAATCGGATTCTCTAAAATGTCTACAAAAATATGCTGAGATATCTGTACATAATGTGAACGCAAGGACTGACCTGATTGGATGCCCGAACTGCTTTGATTTTGAATGAGGAGTTAGGATACTGTCATTTTGACATTTTTGTTTTGGTTGATAAAAGTTCAACTAATCTGGGGTTCTTTTTTCTCACGTGGACAAAGGAATACTTCGAAATTCCTGATATAGTGAAAATCGTTTGACGTGAAACTGAGAGGACTGTAATATTTTTTTCGTGTTAAAAGATATTGCAAAAAAAAAAAAAGAAAGAAACAGTTTTGTTGTTGTTGCTTATGCCACTTGTCTGACGTAGTCAGATCGAGGCCCACGAAATTCATCATGGCAACGGGCTAGAGATCCGCTGTCATTAGCCTAAGCTTTGAGCCCATGAAAATGACAGCACGATTTTGCTCACGATAGATGGCGACACCATTCGGACTCCCAGATTTAACGAGCACGTTCTCCGTTTGTACTCGGTGAGTATTTGGTGGCATAGGGCATCGAACCCAGGCCTTCCGGTGTGGCGTCCGATGCTCTAACCTCTAGGCTACCCACGGCCCGAAACAATTCTACGTATATTAAACAAAATTAAGATATATATATATTATATAATATATATATATATGCATGTATTTAATAAAAATCAATAAACAAAAACATTCACAGGAACTTAGGGAAATTTAGTATTAGATTTTCAATTTTTTCGAAAAGCAAAATATTTATTGAGTTTTTGGAAAATAATCTGATATTTTTCTTTGTATTGTCTCTTTTGGCGTAAAATTGTTCGATGTCGTTCATTTTGTTATTCATTTCCCCATTGGAGAATGTGCATCTAAATAACTGTGCATACTTTTCATGATATTCCTCATTTTGGATGACGTAGGAATAGGAGCTGCATTATTTATTTCATTTTCGTCGCCGGAATCAATGGTATCAATGATATTTTCTGAGCTTTTAGCAAACTCCAAAATGTTTTTGTTTCTCATCATTGGGGTTGTACACACACTATTATCTTGTACTGTGATGAATTCTTTCAATGATGTACTAGAACAGTTCAATAACACAGAAATTTAAAGTGAAACCACCTCTCTCTCATTTCACGCCCCTTTTAAAATCTCTTGTGTTTTCCGTATTTTGTTCATCACCAGAAGGGAAATTTTTTCATGTTAAGCAATTTTAGTTTCAAGTTAAAAGAAAAAGTTCATAAAAATACTTAGTAGTTTGTCGGGACCGTTGTATTATTTTGTGTTAACCAATATTTCGTCTTAAGCGTTTTCGCGTTAAACATATTTTACTGTATATCGTAGCTGGAACCATATATTAGCTGGACTTGTTTTTATAAAAATTATATCATTTTGGAAGGTGTTATCAAGAACATTGGAGAAGAACAGAAGAACGTAGATTGAAAGTATTTGGTGTGAAATAAAAAAAATAATAATAAAATGTAAAATAAAAAAAATTCTTGAATTTTAATGAAAGGATGTTGAATTTTGCAAGCCACATATTGTATTTGGGAATGTAGAATTACTACGTTTTTTTTTCTGAGAACAAAAATTACGTGACACCAAATGTTTAATAAACCTGAATTATCTATAACTATTGCTACATTTTAAAATAGATCTCACCCTTTCAAAATAAATTTTTTTTTCTTTTGTAGGTTTAAAGCAAAATTTATTTTAAAATCTGTTTTTTATTGTAGAGATTATACAAAGAAAACACTAAGTTGCTAATTTTACAAATCTGAGGTGAAACTGCAAGTAAAACTTTCAGGTTTTTCTCAGCTAACAGTCTGTGGCTCGTTTTAGACTTGTTACTGGTCATGGCTTTTTACAGGATTACATGCATAGAATGGGAAGGGCAGATTCAACTCCTGTACACTTTGTGACTATGACTGCTGATCACCTCAATATATGCCTTGTTTTTTAAGGCTACACAGTACCCTTTTTTAAAAAAAACTTTTTGGTGATTGTAAAAATTATTATTATTTTTTTATATCTAGATTATATTATTAAGTTGGTTCTGAAAGTAAAAAGTCAGTTTGACTAGTCATTATTTTACAATTTAAAAAAATTAAGAATTTTCAAAAAATGTTATAATAATTTTTTAAAACTTTTATAAAATGCTTAGCTTTTAAAACTTTAGTCATGTTAACTGGGATTTATGTTTCTTATATTATATTTCAAACAGAAGTTAGTATGGATTTGAAAATCTGTTTCCCTTGCTTTTTTTTTAAATAGTTTTTTTTTCTAGCTAAACCTGGAAAAACACGAAAATTTTAAAAATATTAAATTAAGAACTTAAAAAAAAATAATTAGAGATCTCAGATCAAAATCCATACTAACTTTTATAGAGCATATGTTTGGGAGTATATACAAAATAAAAATTTCAAGTCTCTATCTTTAACAGATAGAAAGCCTCAGGGATTAAAAAACACATATCTACAGAATTAAAAGTCTGAGAAAAAACTGAATGTGTTTAAAGTTTTTAAAGTCACAAAGGAAAATCTAATGATGCGCATGTAAAGCTCTAATTGTTTAATGTTATTTTCCAACTTAAAGTTCTACGTTAAAACACTTCTTTAATTAAATATGACTGGAAATATTTTTTATTCTGGATTATGTATATTATTTATTATTTTTATTATATTACTGAAAACTATTTTGAAATAACAATTTTTTGGGAGATAACCGTAATAATTTTCCTAATTTTATTTTATTTACGTAAAATAGGTATCCTTATTAATGGTTCAAATGAGAATTAAATTATGATACATGTATAACGGAGTAATTAACTTCTAAGAAGAACATTTTCTGAGTGCAAGATTGGACACAAAGTCCCATTTTCTGAGTGCAAAGGTCATGGCCCTCAAAGAGCTTTTGCGCGGCCCACCACGACAGTCAGAAAATACGCTTTGAACCGAGTTTTCTTTCCCGTGCTCCATCGAAGATTCGTCTTTTATTTCCACGATAACAAAAACAAATACCCGAAAGTGTTGTTTCTAAGAGATGATCTGGAGAGCTTGGAGGACAAGGTCACAAGATCTTAGGATTTTAAGGTATCCGACCACTTGCGACAACTTTTTTAAAAAAAAATGGAGATATGGAGATTGTATTGTTGTGTTAGATTTTTTTGGTACATTTTAAGAAAAATATGCTAAAACTAAGAAGAGAAAAATGAATTTTTAATACTAAAATGGGTAAAAATTTACAAAAAAAAAAAAAAAAAAAAAAAAAGCATATATATATATATATATACGCGCGCTTTATTCTGTACCAAAAGTTCATGAACACATTTTCAATTTTTTCAATTCTAATGCATTTCTATGTTATTTCAACTTCGAAATGACTTTTAGGATAAGAGATATTTTAACTTTTACAAAAACTAGAGCACTTTCTCATAGTTATATAAAATTGCTTAAAAAACAGTGATTATATTCACATAAGGGACTATAAATTTTGTGATAAATTGGAAGGTTGAAACACTTCTACTATTATACAGAACGTACACAAAAAATTTCAGTTAATTATTTTCAAAACTTTTTTAGCAATAGCTGACCCCGTTTGAGCATTTTCAAAAAAAAAAAAAAAAAAAAAAAAAAAACGCACATTTTGAGTATAACGCGTTTTAAAGTGAAACATCTTGCTTAAAGTAATGGCATCTGCTTTTACTAAAACACTTGTAGTTTTTGTTCTGGTGAACGGAATAATAAACTTGGCATTTTTATAAAGCTAACAATATGGCCTATAAAATAAAATCATAAAAAAATTGTTAATTTTGGCAAAGTTCGCAATTTTAGGGTAGTCGGATATCTTAAGAGAAAGCAGCATAAATTAAATTTGCTCTGGTATCCCATTTCTGCTGATATTGATACAACATCGAACCTGCAGAGCTAAAGCTTGGACTTGACTAATGACAAGTGACTTGAAGACAGATCACAAATGTTTGAAAAAAATGTTTAATGCTACGATACTGACTTTTACAAATCTGTGTCAGATGAAAATTTCCATGTCTGAGGAAATTTACCAGTAAATTTTCTTTATAATTTAGTTGACATATATATATCTGCGTGTGAGCAAACTTTTTCTTGTATGATGATGAACTAGCGTAAATATAGATCATAGACTTTTATCATTTAACTTTTCTATTAAATACAACATAAAGTTTTTTGAATCAATATTTATTCAAAGTAAAACACAGCATTCAGAAGATTTTCCATTTCCGACAACGCTTGATTAGTCAACAAATAAACTTAAATCATGTACTAGTATACAGTACGGTTTCCCCGAAATCATGCAATATAGGTGGAATCGAGGGATAACTGCGCAATTCGAAATCGCGCATAAATACATATAATTTCGCATATAAATACATATAAATTATTTTTAGTTGAGGTCGGAGACGAAAGAAAATAATAATTGGGGGGGGGGGACTTTATAAATCTAGATAACACAAATACAAATTGAAAATCGAAGCTATTTTTATGTAAAAGGTTTCATAAAATCTAACAAAACGGTCTGCCGGCTTTAAAAATTGTTTTTGACAAAATTTCTCTTCGTAGCATGCGAATAATTTTTTTATTCCTTAGTTGTTGAAAAAATGCACTCATCGTTGGAGTATAATTTCTAAAATTTTTTACCCTTTCTCAGTTAAACTGAAGACCTCTGACAAATCCCAACGGTCATTCGATCTTTTGATTGATCTGGCTTAAGGACTAAGTTCTTCAATGTCTTGCTCTTGCTTATGCATTTATTTCTATGAGCTCTTCAATCGTCAGCTCTTGAATGTGGGATTCCAGCAATTCCTCAACATCATAACAATCCACTTCTAAATTTACTATCGACAACTTCTCCAATCACATTATCAATTTCCTCAATTTTCCAATTCCCCACCCCTAAAAAAAGACGATCGTAGTGATTTGAAAATCGTGCAACTCCAAGCTCGCTTAGTCGAGATATTTAAATCCATTCAAATCAAGAAATGTAACAAATGTTTTTAAAACATAAAACATATTTATAAAGGGAAATATTTTTAAAAAAATGAAGTCCCCCCCCTCAAAGTCTAAGAAGAATGCACTGTAAAGGAACTTTTTAAGCCACAAAGCACATAATTTTAAGAAAAATGACTTCTTGCGTAATGCCAAGATACGTTGAGCTGAGCGATTATCGAAGTTCCGTCTCCGGTTCAGACGATATTCTAATTTTTTGGCAAACTTCCAACTGCAGCTGAAGTGTGCATAGCATCAATCAACAAGTTTAATTTTAATTTTAGTTCATATTTATTTTTCTCTATTATCAAGCTCAGATTTCACATTAAATGTATTTTTATAATTAATTTGTAATTAATTACTCAAAAAACTTTTGTTGTCTTTTCGTACATATTATTTTATTAACATGGAAATTATTGTCATAAACTATTTAACATAATGTATTATAAAAAAGTAAAATTCTTTTAAATTATTTTATTGATAGTTTTTTGCCTAATTTGAAATTGTTAAAGTGTACTGCAACAGAAAAGGTTGAGAATCATTGTACTGTCGCTACATAGAATGACCTCGTAAGAAAATTAATGTAATTTGAAAAATTTCATTTTCCGCTTACTAATTTTCTAAGATAACAACCGTATAATACTAGATTATAAGACTGTATAATTAGACTATAAAATACAGTAGAACGTCGATTATCCGAACGTTTTTATCCAGAGCGTCAATATCCGAACCAGTTTCCGGATACGTTTTCGAACAGTGCAATGCTCAGTAGTTATTCGCGTGAGGTCAAAAATGATGGTAAAACCCAAGGTGAGGGTATTTTGGGAATTTCAGTTGTGTGTGATTTAGTAAACATCTGCGCGGAAAATAAGGTCAGTTTGTTTCAAATGAGGGGGTGTATACGGGCTCTTTTGTTGAGTTGTGACTGCTATGGCTTCGAATTTAAAATGAAACGCAGCGTCTTGAACATAGAGACAAAACTTGAAATTTGAACCGTCTCCCGAAAGGAGAAATAGGAGCATCTCTATCACAGTTTTATATGTTGGAAAGTCAACACTTTCTGTCCGATTTCATATACTGCATGGATCGCATTCGGTTTTTGGTTATACGAACAATCGCGTATCCGAACGGTGTCCGGTCCGAATTTATTCGGATAAACGACGTTTCTACTGTAATATAACATATAATGTAGTATTTTATCAATAAATCTAGAATTTACATAGAAAGATAAATATTTTTCATTTTAAAATATTTGACCTAAGTAAATGATGTATAAATGCTTTAATAAACAGTTTTTACGAATAAAAAAATATCTTCTACGAACTGTTTATTTATATAAAATTAAAAAATCCCATTTATATATATAAAATTAATTATCTATTTGGAGAAATCCTTTAATGAAACATTTCTTCATAAGTCATTGGAATGAAGATCAAAATATAGGCGTACAACTTTGCTTCCGCGTTTTTTCCGAAATTCGAGGCTTTATTGTAAAAAACTGGTTATACATTTATGATTCAAAATATTGTCCATCGCTGGCCACTACTTTCTCCCATCTTTCGGCGCGTACGAATCCGCGTTGAAAAAACTGGTCATCTTTGAAGCGATCCACGAATCGATCCAATTTTTGCTTCTTCATAAGACCGGAAGTGCTGCTCAGCCAGGCCGCGTGCCATTAATCGAAACAAGTGATAATCCGAGGGAGCAACTTCTGGAGAACACGGCGGGTGGGGTAGGACTTCCCATTTCAACGTTTCCAAGTATGTCTTGCCCATCTTCGCAACACGGGGTCGAGCATTGTCATGCTGTAAAATCACTTTATCATGTCTCTCTTTGTATTGCGGCCGTTTGTCTTTCAATGCTCGTTAATTGCGTTCGATAACGATTGCCTGCGATTGTTTCAGTCGGTTTTAACAACTCATAATACACTACGCCCGAGCTGGTCCCACCGAATACCGAGCTTGACCTTGGAACCGTGATATTTGGTTTGGCCGTCGACGTGGAGCATGGCCGGGATATCCCCATGATTTTCTGAGCTTGGGATTATCGTAATGAACCCATTTTTCATCCCCAGTCAAATGCGATGCAGAAAATCCCTTCCGTCTTTGCCTTGCAAGCAGCTGTTCACAAGCAAACAAACGCCGTTCAACATCTCTCGGCTTCAACTCGTACTGCATCCAATTTCCTTGTTCTGATCATTCCATGACTTTCAGGCCTTGTGAAATGGCTTGTTGCGTCACTCTTAATGATCCTGCCAATTCTTGTTGCGTTTGACACGAGTCTTGATCAAGTAATGCCTCCAATTTTGCATCTTCGAAACCTTCTCTCTTCCACCGCCATGCTGTTTTCGACGTCAAATCACCGTTCTTGAAGCGTTGAAACCACTCTGGGCACATTCTTTCACTAATAGTGGCCTCACCATAGGTATCTGAGAGCATTCTATGAGCCTCAACCGCAGATTTCTTCATATCAAAGCAGAAATTAAACCTCCGCAAATGACGAGAATTTGGCTCGTAAGCTGACATGTTTAATCGAGAATAACTTTATGATGCCGAAACAAATCGACTAATATTTCGATGGCGTTATGTTTACAAATACCTAAGCTTATTGTAGGCTATCTACGATCTATTTATTTCGACTACCACTTACCACTACAGCCATCTATTACAAAACGGCGGAAGCAAAGTTGTACA